>CM059314.1:7832500-7955000 GCA_030340665.1 Neosalanx taihuensis
ATGTTTCCTTTTGTGGCATTCTTTATGCAGGGAATATTTGTGCGTTCCACAACATTTCACAAAGGGAGCGATGGATTTGTATGACAACGCTTTAGTTCCAACACTCCCTAATCTATCAAACATTGCAAACACACTTTTAACACACCCAAAGTTTCTTCTATTACAACTCTGCACAGTGCAATGTGAAGAGTAAGGTATTTAATGCTTAATCACTGTTTCCTATGTAACATCAGCTTGACTCTGGAGGATAGGAAGTTATGAATGTTGTAAGGTAAATTCGAGAATCATGTGTTATGTTAGGGTAATAACATATATCAGACAGGACTGACAAAACATCTCATGTCATAAACAGCCAGAACATAAAAGTGATGGAAAACCCTTTTTACGCTGATGACATATCCACCATGCTTGAATGACTGATTGGTTGTTTTTAATGGAATTGTGTCACTGAAAATAAATGACAAGTAGTCGCTTATAAAGATGGCCTTTGGTAGAAGCCATGGGCGTCGTTAGCCCTGTTTTAGGGGGGCTGACTACCCCTATCCCCCCCCCCCCCCGTCGACAGAAAATGCCAGGGGCTAAGCCCCCCCTTTCTTTCAATCCTAGAAACGTCCCTGGTAGAAGCAGCAGTACGGCTGTCGACGTACACATAACCTGCTTCACCGACTCTGTGGCAGACATCTCCTCAAGCCACACCTGCAGTGGAATGACTTCAGTGTAAAGACCCGGGTTATAGTGTAACCAAGGAGAAGGTTTTCTGGTCGTTTACAAGCTTAATTGACCAGAAAAGCCAGTAGGACTGAGACACTAGGACACTAGGTGTCTTGAACCTGGGTTAGCTCTCTGTAGGTGTCTTAAACTTGGGTTAGCTCTTTGTAAGTGTCTTAAATCTGGGTTAGCTGTCTGTAGGTGCCTTAAACCTGGGTTAGCTGTCTGTAGGTGTCTTAAACCTGGGTTAGCGCTCTGTAGGTGTCTTAAACCTGGGTTAGCTGTCTGTAGGTGCCTTAAACCTGGGTTAGCTGTCTGTAGGTGTCTTAAACCTGGGTTAGCGCTCTGTAGGTGTCTTAAACCTGGGTTAGCTGTCTGTAGGTGTCTTAAACCTGGTTTAGCTCTCTGTAGGTGTCTTAAACCTGGGTTAGCTCTCTGTAGGTGTCTTAAACCTGGGTTAGCTCTCTGTAGGTGTCTTAAACCTGGGTTAGCTCTCTGTAGGTGTCTTAAACCTGGGTTAGCTCTCTGTAGGTGTCTTAAACCTGGGTTAGCTCTCTGTAGGTGTCTTAAACCTGGGTTAGCTCTGTAGGTTGGGATGTTTTGAATTAATGTTTGGGTGTGTCTGTGGGTGGCAGGAAAGATGGACAGGAAAATTGTTTTGTGACAGAAGATTCTGTAAGGTTGAAGGTTGATGGAATGACAGACAAGGAGAGTGTCTAAAAATGTATCGTCGTGAGACGATGATGTAGCCGGATATCTGAACCATCCCTGACATGAAAGCTCTGCGGATTCATTTTGATTGAGGTTTTTTGAGTCCTTATTAATTTTCCAATCCGTTTTAAACTTTGTAGAAACAAACTGTGTGTAGACGCATCCTGTTCAACCACGTTTTTGAGAGTTCAAATGTTATAGAAAATGAACTAATTGGCAGGTTTAAAACAAGACAGGTAAGGTGGGTGTTTTCTCTTTTGCAATGATTATTATCTGGTTTTCCCTCACAAACAACTGAAGTGGTAGCACCCAATTTTAAACGTCTAAAGATTTCGGACATCCTAAAATGGCCGAAAATTTTGTCTGAACACAAACACAAAATTACAGGTTTTTGGCACATATGGCTTTTGTAATGGAATATTTCATACTTTCTGTAGAGGAATAGCATATAACCTACCACCAGAATCACCCCATGCCTATTTTGGATTTATTTTATTCCATTAATTTGAGTGCAACATACAGTTTTTGGACCTTTATTTAACATGCAATTTGTTAGATGCATATCGTGATTATATGCAGTCTGACATGAATTTGAATACGTTTGTTTCACGTTTGGTTTGCCGTGCAATTCAGTGGGGTGGCACGATCGTCATCTTGGCTCAAACCCAGCCAAACATTCACTGGTGGGCTAGAAAACTAGCTCTGACTGAAAAACCAGCTACAGGTTATTTACATTTATTCATTTTACGATGAATAAAGGTTATACTTAATTAGCACACTGGGTTTCACAAGTTGTGAATTATATACATAAAGACAAAAATGGCAGTGACCGCGAGGGTGTGTAGATTGCGCTTGGCGAAAAGGACATTTCTGTCATTTTATTTATTTATTTTACACTGTGTGTGTGTGTGTCTGTGTGTGTGTGTGTGTGTGTGTGTGTGCTTGTGTCAGCACCATATTAAATGAGCCTTGTGTAACTTCCACCGTCTTGCGGAGTCGTATTGCCATTGTTTGCTTTGACATTTTGACTCTGTGAGAGTGAACGCTAGCTCAGTTACTCGCTCTCTCCTTTTATACTGATGTACAGCCTGTTCTCTCAGACAGCGACTTCAACAAAACCCAAAGAAGACGTTTGTTTTGTGGGAGTCGTGCGCAGTGATGTCATCATGTATTTCAAAAGGGCACCAAAGACTCCCCGCCAAATAGTTCCTTGTCAGGCTTGGCGTCGACCCCAGGCTACTGTTCTTACCCGTCAATACCCTCTCACAGAGGTGTCAACTAGAAGTGTGAGAAGCTTTAAAGTCTTGAAAGGATTTTCTCACTTCCTCGGCCTACTTACTTTCAGCTGAGCAAAACCACTGTCAGCTCAACCCTTCTTATGTGGAGGTTTCCGTTGAAAGTTAAACAGTTATGGTGTCAAAATTGTTTGTTTATAAAGCCTTATATGGCAACTCCACTCTATATCCAGTATACTTAACAAACAAACAAAAGTCATGAGAATGATAATATGATCGTGTTCTAAACGTTGGGATTATACCTGTTTGCTGTACTGTTATACACCCTGCCTATGTGTCATACGCTCTACTGTTATACACCCTACCTATGTGTCATACGCTCTACTGTTATACACCCTACCTATGTGTTATACGCTCTACTGTTATACACCCTACCTATGTGTCATACGCTCTACTGTTATACACCCTACCTATGTGTCATACGCTCTACTGTTATACACCCTACCTATGTGTCATACGCTCTACTGTTATACACCCTGCCTATGTGTCATACGCTCTACTGTTATACACCCTACCTATGTGTCATACGCTCTACTGTTATACACCCTACCTATGTGTCATACGCTCTACTGTTATACACCCTGCCTATGTGTCATACGCTCTACTGTTATACACCCTACCTATGTGTCATACGCTCTACTGTTATACACCCTACCTATGTGTCATACGCTCTACTGTTATACAGTCTACCTATGTGTCATACGCTCTACTGTTATACACCCTACCTATGTGTCATACGCTCTACTGTTATACACCCTACCTATGTGTCATACGCTCTACTGTTATACACCCTACCTATGTGTCATACGCTCTACTGTTATACACCCTACCTATGTGTCATACGCTCTACTGTTATACACCCTACCTATGTGTCATACGCTCTACTGTTATACACCCTACCTATGTGTCATACGCTCTACTGTTATACACCCTACCTATGTGTCATACGCTCTACTGTTATACACCCTACCTATGTGTCATACGCTCTACTGTTATACACCCTACCTATGTGTCATACGCTCTACTGTTATACAGTCTACCTATGTGTCATACGCTCTACTGTTATACAGTCTACCTATGTGTCATACGCTCTACTGTTATACACCCTACCTATGTGTCATACACTCTACTGTTATACACCCTACCTATGTGTCATACGCTCTACTGTTATACACCCTACCTATGTGTCATACGCTCTACTGTTATACACCCTACCTATGTGTCATACGCTCTACTGTTATACACCCTACCTATGTGTCATACGCTCTACTGTTATACACCCTACCTATGTGTCATACGCTCTACTGTTATACACCCTACCTATGTGTCATACCCTCTACTGTTATACACCCTACCTATGTGTCATACCCTCTACTGTTATACACCCTACCTATGTGTCATACGCTCTACTGTTATACACCCTACCTATGTGTCATACGCTCTACTGTTATACACCCTGCCTATGTGTCATACGCTCTACTGTTATACACCCTACCTATGTGTCATACGCTCTACTGTTATACACCCTACCTATGTGTCATACCCTCTACTGTTATACACCCTACCTATGTGTCATACCCTCTACTGTTATACACCCTACCTATGTGTCATACGCTCTACTGTTATACACCCTACCTATGTGTCATACGCTCTACTGTTATACACCCTACCTATGTGTCATACGCTCTACTGTTATACACCCTACCTATGTGTCATACGCTCTACTGTTATACACCCTACCTATGTGTCATACGCTCTACTGTAAACAAATCTGTTGGATCAATGGCTGGTTTTGTTTTACTGAGATCAGGAAGTGAGACGGATTACAGGTCATAGAGCAGAGGTGGCCATTTCCTGATCCTGGTTTGAGAATATGAACTCAGAACTAGAGGAACGACAAAATAGTTTGTGTCTGGGGTCAGTGGATCGTGCGTTTCACCCCTGGGTCTTCAGTGAGGTCCTACACAGGCCCACCAGAATAAATCCATACCATCATTATGATACCATGGCTCTAGCCACAGTAATGCACTCTGTATTTAACACAGCCTAACTGGCCAATCTCTCCTTACGATGTCTAGCTTTGAGGAATACGGAATAATAATATATATACTTGTGGAAAAATCGAGAAATCTTTAATTTATTCATATAATATTTATTATGATATAATATTCTGATTATGTTTAGGCCAGCAGAGAAGACTGTGATGGCCCATTACGTGTGCATTTCCATACCTCAGCAACTCATTACTAAAGTACTTTCATTTTGATAAACACCAACAAACACTCCAAAATCCTCCCCCGGCAACTGGCCTGAGCCATCTGTGAAGCTAAACTAGAAAGCAATAAAAATAAAAAAACAAGCTGGTGCCTTGCTTCAGGATGTGGATGCTCCAGATTCAGTACTGGACCCAAGGGCCCGTGTCGAGTTGGCCTGTTGTGATTTATTTTCTCCGCCTGTAATTACCTGAGAAATCAGCCTACAACCTCCCCCACACACACACTTCCACACACACACACTTCCCTACCACCCACTGTACGCTGCACCTGCGCTGGTTTTTGTTGGTATGCAGCCAGGGGGCTGGGTCTGGTCTGGGTATGGGCTGGATCTGGGTCTGGTCTGGATCTGGGTCTGGTCTGGGACTGGTCTAGGTCTGGACCTGCTCTGGGTCTAGGTCTGGGTCTGGAGCTGCTCTGGGTCTGGGTTTGGGGCTGGGCTGGGTCATCCCTCCGTGAAAAGGAGGACACTGGAGCCTTGAGGCGAAGGTTGGCATGTCCGCTTGGCTCGTCTGGACCTTGGTTCCTCAGAGGGTTTCAAGGTGTGTGTGTGTGTGTCTTTCTGTTTGTGTACTTTAGTGTGGGGTCAAAAAAAAGCTAAGGTGAGGTAAAGGCTAAGTTTGTGACCCATTTATTAGCATGGCTTTATGTGCTGCATAAGCATGCGTGTTGAGGAAATCAAATGGTTTTACCTGCGGAAAGAAAATGGCATTTTGAAACTGTTTGGCTTGCCTTTCACCTATGATTAAAATATGTGAGGTGGTCATTTCTCGAAAGGTTATGGCTCTTTGACTACACAGTGACATATGTTCAAAGTCTTGGGGTTGAGTTTAATGTCAATTTTCTGCCATCTTTACTGTGTCTTTGGTGCCTGACCATTTGAGTTAATCAACAATTTGAAACGACAGAGAAGGGTCTATAATGTCTGGACAAATAATCTACACAACAGAATCTAATAGTAAATCCTTACTGAACATCCAGTGTCCAGTAGTAACTGTTGTGTTTTCGCGGAGGTGTGCATTTTATGTTAAGCTATATTGAAGAGATAAACAGTTAGAGTTACTGGAGGGGTCTCAAACTCATGCCATCGAGGGCCAAGAGGGTGCAGGTTTTCATGTCAACCAAGCACTACACCAGCTGATTTCACTAAGTAGAGGAACTCGTTAGTGAAATCAGCTGGTGTAGTGCTTGGTTGACATGAAAACCTGCACCCTCTTGGCCCTCGATGGCATGAGTTTGAGACCCCCGAGTTAGAGGAAACAGATTGCAAACTCCAGATTGTGGGTCAATTGAAAATGTAGTGTGGCATCGCACAAAGACTTTGCGACAGGAATCCAGCTCCATCCTTCAGTGCCCCTCAGCAAACACCAATCAATACCTGGGTGGGCGGATTCCCACGACCCTTAGAAGGGTGGGGGCTCTGTTTAAGTGGCTAGTTCTACAGAGTTAGCATTTTCATTATTTCATGCATGCTAATGAGCCCATTTAATTTGCTCATTTTCTCCAAGATGAGACATTGATCCGTGTTACACTTATCAGCATGATGATCATCAAAATTGACTACATTTCCCTCCAAGGTGCTAGTTAGGCTAACCTTTGGAGGCGTTTTGAAGGCGCGTTCAGGTCTTTTGGTCAAAGCCTCGTGAAATTACCATTCGCGTCCACCAAGGTTTAATTAACACTTCCTCACAAGGGAGACAAAGGCTGTTGATTCATTTCCCTGTCTCGCAGGAGTAGGAAAAGAAAAATCAATGTGTTGCTGGTCACGTCATTCAGAAATATGCTTCAGCTGACACCTCTGCTGTCGCCCATGCTAAGACGACGCATGTGTCTGTCTCTGCTACGAGCGCAACATGGATTTTTGATGAGTTCCATCAGGTCAGCGTTGGTGTGGAAGCCCCCCCCCCTCCAGGAAATACCGGTGTCGTGTGACCGGCTCGGCGATGATAAGAATTTCATGTGTCACCTGTTTGATGCCAGAGTCCTTCATGTGTAAAATCAATGTGTTGGACACTTTGCTTCAGAGGAGTTTTTTCAGGGAACGTAATGGTTTTTGTGTGTGTGCAGTAGGGGGGGTGGAGGGGGGGGGGGTTGACATATCCCACCTCATGGTAACCCATACTTCTCTGTATCATCGGATTGACTTGGAAGATTGTAAGAGTGGAACAAATAAAGCAGGGTCTATTTCTGGATGAATAAATAGGGTCATTGATTATTTGTCCTGTTTCCTCCCACGCAGCCCATTCCTGGCCTTTTGTGAGGAAATACCGATTTTTCCGGACCTTATTCTAACCAGACTAGTCTCCCTGAAGTAAACAGACTTTCTAAAGAGAATCCTGGCTTAGTTGGGTGTCTGTTTTCCTTGTATATGAAGTACCTCACATCAAAGATCTCATAAAATGTTGTTTTTATGTCTGACTCAATATAATCAGGTTCGTACAGCCTGAATGGAAGGACTAATTCATATTAATAATGATAATGCTTCAT
Organism: Neosalanx taihuensis; assembly: GCA_030340665.1. Lineage (NCBI taxonomy): Eukaryota > Metazoa > Chordata > Actinopteri > Osmeriformes > Salangidae > Neosalanx > Neosalanx taihuensis. The sequence goes on from CM059314.1 coordinate 7,839,975, forward strand.
TTAGCAGACGCTTTTTTCCTAAGCGACGTAGGGACGTAGGGTGAAGTGCCTTACCCAGGTGCACAACATCACATAGCCACAGCCGGGGTTATATATGAGTTGAGATGACTTTGACCAAAATATAGGGCTTTTGTTACCTTTCATCCAACTGTCACAGTAGGTAATATATGGAGAACATGCTACCTCATTAGGATTTGAATTCCCTGTAGACCTTGATTGAGGGATTGAGTGATTAAATTCACGCATTGAAAACATAATAAAACAGTAGGCGCATGTCTCCCTCAAAAACAACAAAAGTGTTTCCAAACTTCTGACAGGCACTGTATAGAGAGAGCAGAAAGTCAGAGGATAGGGAGAGGGATGGACATGAGGCTAATCTGATTCTAAACCAGTCTGCTTCTGTAAGGCCTGGTGACTCGCCAGAAAAGGGCTCATATTAAGGATGCCTGCTTTTCTATTTAATGAAAACTGTTGGGTAGCTTGAGCATATCACCTCAAAATAAATCTCCAAAATGCTAACCGACTCAAATTACAAACCCTTACTTGGCATTGGTCCAAGAACCAGGATTCTGGCTGCGTTGCCGAAAATCAAATGACCTCTGTATCAAGCCGTGACTGGGCAGATTTTAGCCGCTGGGGTTTTGAGGTACCAAATACTGTCTTGACCTCTTTCCAGATCCTGAGGTGCCCCCCTAGGTAAAGACTTGGGGGGGGGGGGGGGGCGGGGGGGTTGGGAGCGAGCCATCGATCCACCGTGTTTCTGTGTGTGTTCTCGGAGAGTGGTCGATGGGACTGAATCCTCTGCTGTTTGTCTTTCAGGCTCGGAACGTCACCACAGGAGAGCTGGCAGCCATCAAGGTCATCAAACTGGAGCCTGGTAGGTTCTGGACTTGGTTTATTTTTGAGTCGTTGAACTGAAGGCTTGGTTCATGTAGGTTCGGTCTTCTTTGATCTTCACCACATCTTTTCTCCATCATCCTCACTGTTGTTTCACCACTGGTGATGTCACAGAAGCAGTTCCCCACCAAGTGCTTTTTCTGAAATAGTATGGTTATCCAACAACGGCTAATGGGTTCTTAGTACAAATTGCTGGTCTTTTGTGTAATTCCGCAAAACAATTCCCTCCCTTGTAAGCGTCCATCAACATAACCAACCAGGCATGCGACACACTACACATTTACAGGTACGCTGCATTTCTCTGTCCAGTCTCGCATACCTAGATTAGAGAAGTGTTGGCTTCTTGTTTTCCTCTGTCCTATAACAGAACGGCTCTATCTCTGGAGGAATGTGGAGCTCAGTGGAGATGTGCATGGGTCTAGATATCCTTTAATCTCATACTTAGATGGGAGAGCTTGATTAAGTCTTAAGTGTTTGTGTCGGGGAGAGTAGGAAGAAAACCTGCGACAGCTTGAGTCTAAGCTGTCTGCTTCCACCAACGGGAGATTATCAAGAGGAAGAGGAAATTTCTCCTTTTATAATATTAGATTTGCCTCTGACGTTCATAAGATGCCTGCCGACTATTTTGCACTTTTGGTTTGGAGGATTTCACATGGGTTTTTTCGTTGGTGGTTTGTCATTGGTTGTGATGTTTTCAGCGAGAGACTGTTGTTTATTCCTGACGGTGAGAGTTCAGTCCTGGTATTTCTCCGGCCTTGCCATGGCCATCAGATACTGCAATTCATGCAAATCATTGCATAACCTGAGTCACTGGAGCTGCAGTTAGAGCACAGTGATGTATTGTTCTCACAAATACCATTGGATTGATCTTTCAGTGACCCCAAAGGTAGTTTGGGAATTCTTCATTCATGGTTCTGTGTAACCGAACAAGGATGACTTCACACTTCGTTATAGTGGAGCCCTTTGATGTCCTTGGAGACATTTTTAAAACTGTGATGAGAAATACGTGCAAAATCCCTAATAATTAATAAATCCAATATGTTAAAACAATGCAAAACTAACAATTGTATTAGAATTAGTCATTAGAATTGTAAACTCCCAGGAAAACTCAGAGAACATTGAAAAGACCTGAGGGGGAGCAGCTATGTTAGACTCTGGTGGGCAGGACTCTGGTGGGCAGGACTCTGGTGGGCAGGACTCTGGTGGGCAGGACTCTGGTGGGCAGGACACTGGTGGGCAGGACTCTGGTGGGCAGGACTCTGGTGGGCAGGACTCTGGTGGGCAGGACTCTGGTGGGCAGGACACTGGTGGGCAGGACTCTGGTGGGCAGGACTCTGGTGGGCAGGACTCTGGTGGGCAGGACTCTGGTGGGCAGGACTCTGGTGGGCAGGACTCTGGTGGGCAGGACACTGGTGGGCAGGACAGAGGTGGGCAGGACTCTGGTGGGCAGGACTCTGGTGGGCAGGACTCTGGTGGGCAGGACTCTGGTGGGCAGGACACTGGTGGGCAGGACTCTGGTGGGCAGGACTCTGGTGGGCAGGACTCTGGTGGGCAGGACTCTGGTGGGCAGGACTCTGGTGGGCAGGACTCTGGTGGGCAGGACTCTGGTGGGCAGGACAGAGGTGGGCAGGACTCTGGTGGGCAGGACTCTGGTGGGCAGGACTCTGGTGGGCAGGACTCTGGTGGGCAGGACTCTGGTGGGCAGGTGGCTGACAAAATGTTTGGTGACTTTCATCATGTTCTTGCAGTATAAATCCACTGAGATAAAGTTGTGCTTGTTAGGCTTCCAGAGTCAGCAGGTGGGAGGCTTGCCTGGGGTGGCTGTGTGTGTGTGTGTGTGTGTGTGTGTGTGTGTGTGTGTGTGTGTGTGTGTGTGTGTGTGTGTGTGTGTGTGTGTGTGTGTGTGTGTGTGTGTGTGTGTGTGTGTGTGTGTGTGTGTGTGTGTGTGTGTGTGTGTGTGTGTGTGTGTGTGTGTGTGTGTGTGTGTGTACGTGGAAAGAGACAGCCTGAGGATTGTGATGTACCATTTGATGAAACGGTTTCCAGTTTGCTAGACCAGATGACTACAAGACTGAAGATATCATTAACGCTGGCAGCCGCCAGTGTGCAAGCATTCGTTTGAGCTTCGTGGTCATGAGGACCTCAGGTCTCATCCTGTGATATGTCAGAGCCTCAGAAAAATCCTTTGACCTATCCGTTGAATGTCTTAACGAGTTGCAAAAAAGTTTGTTACGTAATAATGCTGCATTTTATGTCAAGTAAAATCATTCATGTTATGTTATATGTACAGTATATTGCGTATTCTAGTTTTGTACACAAACAAAAACATGATATGCTTTGAACATCATATCTGCTTTGGTTGTTTTTAGTTTTTAACCCGAATGTTACATCGATTTGCCTCGATGTACTTATCTTTCTGTCAGCGTGTGACGGCCTTATTGCATCACTTTCACCAGCACAGCCGGACCCCACATAGTGTACGCATGCAGCGTACTGCTGAGTGCAAAAAAAAAAGAAGCCTTTCGCGTTCCTATCAAATATTTAGCATGATAGCATTAGCATTCACACCTGATCACCATGCTGGTTGTCCGGGGAGCTCAGGGGAACGTTCGAAACGTCCGAAATTGGTTGCCAAGGCTCGCTCCAGCGCCTCTTTATGATGCGAGGCCCATGACCGGGGGGGGGGAGGGGCATTTAGGGAGACGTCACATCAATACCAGGGAGCGCCTCCCTTCAATACAGTCGCTGCGAGGCACTTCGCGAGAACCCTTTTTCAAGACAAACAATCAAAGATGGATCGTTCTCTTTTGTGTCGTGTTTAGAAGCGTTTGACATGTTGTGTTCAGTCTGTAAGAGTGAGGGTGTGGGTGTGTGTTAGGGTGTGTGTGAGGGTGTGGGTGAGGTTGTGGGTGTGGGGATCACAGTGTCTGACTGGTTGGATGTTTTCATCTTTACCAGCAGAGCAAATGTTAAAAATGGCTTCCAGCCAGGAATGTGGCACGGGACTAGCATGCTTTTAAATAACATATATTCTAATGTACCTGGTGTGTGAGTGTGTGTGTGTGTGCCCTGGCCCTCTGCTACCCCCCACAGGGTTCTACATGTTGCAAAACGCAAGGCAGGAAACACATCTAAAATTCATGGGGCCATGTGTATAAAAAAACATAGTACCCCCCCCCCCCCCCCCTTCCCCATTCCTCTATTTAAATGTCATCTGCGCTGCTTGACAAGGGGAAGGTGTCACATTTCTCTGCCATGGTTGGATGATAAGGATGCTCATGGTGCTTCACGCAGCTCAGCAGCAGCTGGGGTATCTGACGGGTGTCGCCAGCAAGTCCAACACTCCTGTTTTCCAGGGTGACAAGGGCTTGGATGGCCTGGAGGGGCGTTGCCAGAACCTTGCGTGATCCCCCTTTTTGGGCGCACGCTGCTAGTGGGAAACTGTCCTGGTTGTTATACTGGTTGCTAGGCATTACGTTTTGTATTTAGGTTCATTTAAAACAATGGATCCTACTCTACGATTTTATCTTTTCACTTGTTCGATAGCTACTGCTACCTAGCTACCTTTTTAGTAAAAAAAATATATAAATTTTGTATAAACCCTAACCCAACTGGGAAAGCAACAGGTATTTTATTCTACCTGTGCGTTGCTGCCTCAGCAATGTCGAACAAGTGAAACCTTAAAATCGCAGAATAGGACAAATTGTTTTAAGTAGGCCTAAATACAAAACTTAATAGCGACAGATGCGTCCTTGCATCTGAACAGCATTATGACATCAGGTAGGACACTTGTTGGACTTTGGACACTGTTTAGCGTGACAGAACCCAAGCAGTGACAGAACCTAAGCAGTGACGGAACCCAAGCAGTGACGAAACCCAAGCAGTGACGGAACCCAAGCAGTGACGGAACCCAAGCAGTGACAGAACCCAAACAGTGACAGAACCTAAGCAGTGACAGAACCCAAGCAGTGACAGAACCTAAGCAGTGACAGAACCTAAGCAGTGACAGAACCTAAGCAGTGATAGAACCCAAGCAGTGACAGAACCTAAACAGTGACAGAACCTAAACAGTGACAGAACCTAAACAGTGACAGACACCATTTCTGCTTGTGACCCATTTTTTGCTTTTATGTTCTCACTTTTTTATGTTCTCTCTCTCACACACACAAACACACACACATACACACACACACACACTGTAACACGATTGGCATAACACCCTCTAACATGCCTGCAAGGGGGAAAACATGTGACATTTGACCATAGCTTGACATCGTGCTCTAGACCTTGCCAAATGCCAGTCTTCTTTAATCTCAAAGAATTGTTTTCCTATGACTGAATTCACCTCTCCTGGTGTTTCCTTAGCAACAGTTAGCTGCCAGCTCATTGGTCCTCTGCTCAGTAGGAGAACTGTGCTGCCCATACTAAGTAGTTCTTTAATGTTTGCCTCAACTGTAAATCGTCTCAATTCAGTACTAATTTGCCATTTTGCGGTTTTGTTTTTGGATCTCTCACAAGGATTCCATGAATTCCTATAAATGATCATGGCATATGTCCTGTATCTTTAGTGTGTGATTTCCCTTCCCTTTCCATATTAAGTCAAAGAATTCTTGACTTTGGTCAGGATTACAGGCTGCCCAGATTTTTCTAACAGCTTCAAGAGCTTCAAACCCAGCCAATCTGTTTCCACTAAGCCTTCAGCCTTCTCTCTGGCTCCCTGTAACAGTACATATCACATGGATGTGCTTAGCTGTGCATACAAGCAGGCGAGCACGCACACGCATACCACCAATATGGCAAAACACAAACAGACACCCGCTTCCCTTAGCCAATGGTTTTCATTCCTCAGGATGTGCCAACTCTGAGCTGTTTTCCCACAAGTGACGTGCTGTTTTTACCACAACACCCTATTTAAAAAAATCACACACGCAAAGGCACATAATGTAACACTGGGATTTTTTATCAACTGGGGAAATTAAATCAAACTGGGGTCTGATTTAATGCTCAGCTCTTATCTAGTTTAGCTCTAATAATTATCCAGTTGTTTCCATTTGTAAACGTTGTACATTGTAAACGTTTCCATTTGTAAGCATTTCCATTTGTAACCTTTTTTAATGGCACTTAGCAATATTATGGCACTTAGAACCTGTTGTTGCTCAGAATTACTTGGAATCTCGCTAGTGTTGTTGTTTTATTGTTCCCGTCCCAGAGGTAGACCACTGTCCGTCGGAGACTCACCTTGAATTAAAATATTTTTAAAATGTTCAGCTGAATGCTCTTATACTTCTTCTCTTGGCACTTATTGGTTCTCAAGATGTGTGTTTCATAATCAATAAGCCCACTGTGTTCGGGGTCTATCAAGTTGCTATGCTCAGTGACCGAAGCTCTTTTGTAAAGCTCTCTCTTTTGGTAAAAGCGTCTGCTAAATGAATAAATGTAAATGTAAACATACTTTGTTTTAAGCAAAGTATATGAAAAGACGTAAGGTGGCCCTTTTAGAACAGTAATAGCTGAGCTATATCTATATCTTGACTGCTCAGGTAAAGTTGGCAGCTGTAGAGCTTGGAGGGGTCGGTGTTAAAGCCATATTGATTCCATGTCACCTTTTTTGGTGCTGCAATGTCAAACCAGTGTGCGTAGCAATCGTTGTTTTTCAGCGTCTAGATATATCAGATAGTTTTCCCGGCAGATCTTTTATTTATCAATAAACGGCAAAATCTCCTTTAATATAATTTAATTTAATGTAATTTTGAAAGGGAGTTTGGTTGGTTCAGTTACAACGCAGTATTTACCCTTGTTAAATACGCTATTTCTGCTCACCGTTATGCAGTCTAAATATAAACTGACATAAAAGTCACCTAATAATTTGGATCAGGTGACTTGGTGTTTCTAGCTTTTGGTACCAGTGAAAAGGAAGGCTGGGCAGGACCGGTGTCCACTAGGCTGATCTCAAACCCCCTCCCTGTGCCGGAAAATGGCATTGTGTCACCGGAGACTTGCCATGAAACGGAAGCCCCCACCGCGTCCCTCTCTGAAAGTGAATCCCAGGTTCACAACCAGCGAGGACGGACTTGGATCCACAAAACAGAGACACAGGAGAAAAAAAACCCTGTTTCACGTTTCATTCATCACACGGTGGTGCAGCTGCTGTAAACTTTTATTAATAGAAATACTGCAACGCAGAGAGTGTGCGTACGCGGCGCGGTTGCCAGCTTGACGGAACTATTTCTGTGTGTCAGTTCAGCACGGTCCATACATTTTAATGAAGAGATTATGTAAGCACTTTATGTTCATTTTTACGGTAGAGGAAAGATAAAAAAAACAGACCATTTCTTTTTACAGAAAATTGAACAGCGCCAGATCAAACTGTGAAAGGAGACAAGGAATGGACGAGGTTTTTTTGATTGGAGATTTTGTTTTAATGAGGCCTGCGGCTTCCATCATTAAACCAGCAGTCACAACAAAGTGACTTTGTTCTCCCTCCCTCCCTCCCTCCCTCCCTCCGAGCGCTTGTTCCCGCCCCCGTGCGCAAGATGACTGCTCGTGTCTATAGATGTGGAGAACTGAGCGGGAGATCAAGGTCAGCGGACATCAGCACCGTCAGGTCCACGAACCCCCCCCAGGGAGGCCGGATGTTGTGGGGGAGGGGGGAGGGGGGGGGGGAACGGGGGGGGGGAACGGGGGGGGGGGGGGAATAAAACCCGAAAGAAGAACATCCTCTCGCCCAATCGTGTAGGTCGCCGGTGTCTTCCCAACTGGCCCTGAGGCCAATCGAAAGTGAGGGGGAGGCTTCATGGCCGGTTCCCCCCCCCCCCCCCCCCCCCCCTTTCCCTCCCCTCTCTCTCATTAAAACCAGTAAACGTTCCTGCTCCTGTCCTCTGTAGAAGGGTCCGGAAGGGGGTTTCTCGCTCGATAGCCCCGGCCCAGGAAGGGGAATATGCTGACGTTGCAGGAGGGACAAGTGGTCTGTGGATAGATAAAGGGGGGTGAAAGAGGTGGAGGTTTTCAGAGGTGGGGGGGGGGAGCGAGCAAAGGGGGCGTCGGTATCCGAATCACACGTGTCCCCGTGTAGACAAGGGTCGCCGAAAACGATCATCGAGCATGTGTCTGACCCGGTCAACACCCTCCCACCCCCCTCTCAGCACCTTATTAGGATCCTTGCAGATCCAACTGTTTATTAACCACCTGGATGGACCCGCATCTTTTATGCTTGGTCAAAGTAAAGTACCAACCACTTCCTGTAGACCTGCCAAGCAACACTCAGCCACTCCGTTATAATAATGATGCACCAAAATGGATTCTCCCAGGCTATTATGACTGAACATCGCCAGGCTCATTGATTTCAGAGATGGTGCTCCCTGGTTTACAGCTACGTCGTCATGACGGATGCCTTCATCAAAAGGAACCTGCAAGGATTACGAAGGACCCATTGATTTGGGATGAGTCGATCTGCAAGCCATTAAGGGTGTGTGTGTGTGTGTGTGGGTGTGTGGGTGTGTGGGTGGGTGTGTGTGTTTGTGTGTGTGGGTGTGGGTGTGTGTGTGGTGTGTGTGTGGTGTGGTGTGTTTGGCTTTAGGTAAGGCCAGTAAGGGCGGGGCGTGCTTCTTGGACCAGCGTACCAGATTTGGACACCACAGCGCTGTTGTGTGTGTGTGTGTGCGCGCGTGTGCCCGTGTGTGTGTGTTGTGGGCCAGCTCACTCACACACAGTGTTCCGTGTGTGTGTGTCACCTTGACAGGGGAGGACTTTGCCGTGGTTCAGCAGGAGATCGTCATGATGAAGGACTGCAAGCACTCGAACATCGTGGCCTACTTCGGCAGTTACCTCAGGTACCGTCTTTAAGGCCCTCCACCCGGCCCTGCTGTTCAGCCAATGTCACCCCCACCCAGCCCATTCTCAGAACCAGAACCAGAACAGGTTTTTATTCGCCATGTAAGTTGCACAAACACGGAATTTACCGTGGCAGGATGGAGCAAACAATGAACAGATGCAGAACTTAAATTTAAAAAATAATTAGATTAGGTTCAACTTTATTGTCATTACACAGGTACAAGTCCAGGGCAACGAAATACAGTTAGCATCCAACCAGAAGTGCAAAACAGTTATTAACAACAGAATATAATAATATAGGTATACTCAGAATATACATATTATGAACAGTATAGACAGAATATACAGGGTATGTACAGATTCAATCAGGGTATGTACAGATTCAGGTCTGAGGTATAGAAGGAATATAGATAATATTAAAAAATAACTATACGTAAAGGGTGAATATAAGAATATGAGTTTGAATAGATCCTACACTATCAGGCGCAGGAACACCTCACACTCGCAATGAACTTTAAACACATTAAAATAAAATAAAAACATTTGAACATGTCAGGGCTGGATGAACTCCCAGTGCTACAGAAAGCTTTGTATGGGTTTTAGTTTGTCGTTAACACACACACTCCCAGGCAAATGTCGACACACACTCTCTATCAGAAGTCTGCAGCTTGGGTTGCGGCTGTGGCGTGTGAGCGTGCTGCACTGCAGTTAGGCTGCGGTCAAACCTCCAAGGCTTCTCTGCGCTAGCTAACACACTTGCTAATTGCTAGCTCGGGGGGGGGGGGGGGGGGGGGGGGGGGGGTGGGGGGGGGGGTGGGGAGGTGTACGCGAGACGGTGCTTAGCTTCTCTGTGAATAATCTAATGGAAGTGGGCTGGTGAACCATAGGTCTGGGTGGTGGTTTAGATGAGGTCTACCATGCTGTGTGGCAACCCAGAAAGGAAATCCCCCCCAAGCATTAATCTGTATATTCCTGCCATCCCACCCCTCCTCAACCTCAGACACACATACCCCCCCCCCCCCCCCCCCCCCCACACACACACACACACACACACACACACATCCCCACCTTCCTCTCTAGGTATTCCTCTTTTTGCATAGTCGAGTCCTGAGACGTATCGATCAACAACAAACAAAAAACTCATTTGTCTTCTCGTTTCCTCTTCCCTTGTTTTAGGAGAGATAAGTTATGGATATGTATGGAGCACTGCGGGGGCGGGTCCCTTCAAGACATCTATCACGGTAAACACGCAGCCACAGCGCTCAAACACATGAGCGTTTGAAAGATGACACGGCAAGACCGGACACTTCGAAAGCTGGATTCAACGGCGTCTGTCACCGCTGCCAGATCTGGTCAATCGTTAACAAATACTGTCAAGTAATAACTGGTGATTATTTGGGTGTGCATCTACTGTTATAAAACAGACAACCAAGAAGGCAATAAAACGCCTCTCAATTAGAGGCCAATCCTAATGCTGTACACATTATTTAGGGATGTTGTAGGAATTCTGTACCCCAAAAAAGGAACAGGTGTCCATGACTGAAATGCCAATGAGTCATGTAGCGCAGTCGGTTAGGGTGTCAGGTTAGTAATCAGAAGGTCTCTGGTTCGAACCCTGGCTGTGTCGTTGTGTCCTCGGGCAAGGCACTTTACCCGACTTGCCTCAGGAGGAATGCCCCTGCACTTGCTGTAAATTGGGTAAATGGAAGCGCCTGCTAAATGACTACATGTAAATGTAAATAACAGCGTTTTTGTGGTGTAGTTAGTCATACATTTTACGTGTACAGTTTACGTGTTAGGCGGTTGTTAGCGAAACACCGCGAGGCAAATGGCGAATGACAAAATTGCTGTGGCGTGCTTTTGAACACGTCATCAGTCAACCTTGTAATAAGGTCGCTGCTCCCTCCTCCTCTTCCTCCTCTTCCCCTCCTCCTCCCCTTCCTCCTCCTCCTCTTCCCCTTCGTCCTCCCCCTCCTCCTCCTCTTCCCCTTCCTCCTCTTCCCCTTCGTCCTCCTCCTCCTCTTCCCCTTCCTCCTCCTCCTCCCCTTCCTCCTCCTCCTCTTCCCCTTCTCCTCTTCCCCCTTCCCCTTCCTGCTCCTCCTCCCCCTCATTTATTAAATGTATTCATTTAGCAAACGCTTTTATCCAAGGCGACTTACAAGAGAGAGCTTTTACAAAGAGCATCAGTCACTGAGCATAACAACGTGATAGACCCCGAACACCCTCCCCCTCTTCCTTTCCTCCCTCCTCTCCTCTCCCTCCTCCTCCTCTCCCTCCTCCTCCTCCTGTTGGTGGTTAGAATCCCCCAGGGGTGTTGAAGCTTCCGACACCAGCAGCTGCAGATAGACACAGTGGATTCCGCTTTTCTGACGCTGCCGTTTTGGGGCGGCCATAGCAACGAGCTCCCCTCTCCTCCGCCTCCGTCGTTCAGATATCGCATCCAACATCGACTCCCCCCCTGTCGTCAAGGAGACGCTGTGCTGACACCCCCACACCCTAAAGCCCCTCCCTACTCCGGAGGAGAGGGGAAAAGGGGGGTTACAGCACGGCAGGTGAAGCGGACTTCCCTCGCCAAATAAAGAGACCGGAGTGCAGAGAGAGGAGAAATTATCATAAATTATAATATAATAAATTCATAAATTATACATAAAAATTATAATATAAATTATTATATTATTACAGTCGTAGCTGGAGGGCCTCAGATGGCTCATCGGGTTAAGGCGTGGCTTCATGATCGGAAGGTTGTGAGATCGAGCCCCGGCTGTGGCTATATGATGTTGTGTCCTTGGGCAAGGCACTTCATCCTACTTGCCTCAGGGAGAATGTCCCTGTACTTACTGTAAGTCGCTTTGGATAAAAGCGTCTGCTAAATGAATAAATGTCAATGTAAATTGCTAAGCACTGTTTGAATTCCTTTAACCTGTTAAGGGTTTTACATCTGTCTGAACCAGGTTTACCTTAGCAGGGACCTGAGGAGAGAGGGGGTACATTACTAGTAGCTTGGAAGTGGTGGTTCAAGGCTTTTCCATTTCATTCCTCCCTTTCACCCACTTCACCCAAATGTAACACAGGAAAGAGCCAGCAATGTACCTCAACAGGAAGCTCCCAGACAGATTGCCTCAGCACCAAACAGATAAGACAGAAGGGAGCTGTTTTAGACTATCGAGATACGGCCCAGGGCCAAGCAGTCTGGAGAGGTTGTGCTTTGCTCCAGTGCGTCTGAGCTCGAGTCCGATGACAGGCTCTCTTACAGACTCTAATCCACTGGCATGATCGTGATCAAGTAATCCTGTCACGCTCAAGATTCACCCAACACTCCACCCCCCCCCCACAACCCCCCTTTCCTGGAGAATCCCAGAAACAGGAGTCAGAAATGTTCAAAGCATAAAATTCAGTGTGTTTTTCTTTGTTGTTGTCGACGGACAGATTGTGATGGCGGTGGGGGAGGGGGTAAGGGTGTGTGTGTGTGGAGGGGGGTGGAGTGGCTGGTGGCAGAGAGACAGTGATGATTCTTGGAAATCAGTCCCCCCCCCCAAAAGCAGAAGCTGTCCTCTTGACTACATCCTGTCTTTATCTTGCAGTGACGGGGCCCCTCACTGAGTCCCAGATAGCCTACGTGTCCAGGGAGACGCTGCAGGTAGGACCCCCCCCCCCCCCCACATCACACACACATTAGCCTTTGTGAAGGGGCAGCCTCCGTCTTTTTGAAGCGACGTCTTTGAAGCCGACGCTCTTTTGATTTGATGGAAGCACTCGAAATGTGATTGGGAAGAGAGGGGGGTGTGGGGGGGGGCGGGGGGGGGGGGGGCGGGGGTCTCGAGAGATTTGAAATGAACTGATAAATTAATAAATAAATGGAGAGTGCCCAACACTCCAGAGCGATCCTCTTCAAAATGCTCGCAGCTTCCCTCCCCCCCCCCCCCCCCCCCCCCATCTCTCAGGGCGATGCTGAATCAATGTGCACGTTGTGATTCGGCAGGGACGCATGCGGACATGTTGACATGCTCGGCTTTTGTCTCCACAGGGCCTCTATTATCTCCACAACAAAGGGAAGATGCACAGAGACATTAAGGTGAGGTTCTGAACACGGCTTCTCCTGTCCGCACGGCGAATGATCCAAACAGCTGTGGCACCGATGATGGAAATAATGATGGTGATGTGCGGTTCATGTCTGTCAGCCTACATCAAAGCTGACTTCATGTCTAGGGCCCTTTTTGAAAAAGAGACGGCCCCTAAACCACCCTAACATCCTCAAGCTTAGTTACAGGATATACATGGATATACTCTATTCAACATTTACATTACTTTACATTATTTATTGAGCAGACGCTTTTATCCAAAGCGACTTACAAGAGAGAGCTTTACAAAGAGCATCAGTCATTGAGCATAGCAACATGATAGACCACAAACACAGTGGGCTTTTAGATTGTGAAACATACATCGTGAGAACCAATAAGTGCCAAGGAAAGAGCTATAAAAGCATAACACAACGATTGCGAACAATAAAGCAAGAAAACAACAACACTGGCGAGTCACCACATGGGGACCGACAAGTAGTTCCTAACAACAGAACAACACATCAACACTTTCAGAAGTGAGTTCACCAGATGATTTGAGTGTTCATGAGATGTTCTGTACAGTATAAATATAATTTTGATTGACCTGTAAAGGCTAGTTGTTTGGGAATATGAAGAAGACATCTGTCATTTATCAGTGTGTGTATAAAGGACACATACATCAGTGTGTGTGTGTGTGTGTGTTACATGTGGCATTAGGTCCGCATAAGATATGGATGTTTGAATCCTTCCATAGCAGGTTTCACCAAGTCATTCATGTCATGTTTTTGTATCGTCTTTTTAATTTGGTTTTAATCGTGAAACGGGTTCACATTATTTCTGCTCTCTTTCGTACGTCTAATTGTTGAGCCCTTCCTCGCCTGTCAGATTTCTCCCTCGGTCAATAGCAGGCCTCACAGCCTGGGCTCCACGAGATGCGTAACGGCCATTACACAAACATTTATGACACTAATGGTGGCTGTTTGAGTCCCCTGAAGGGCCATCGTTCAAAATCACCCCCGGCCTCCTATCTTTGGCTGCTCTTTTCCTCAAAGTGCCTTTTGATAAATGTCCTTGTTAAGGAAGTGCAGGGAGGATAATGACCACATCGATGCGCACGCACGCTTTGGAGCTTCGTGTTGAAATAGTGGAGAAAAAAAATAATAATTATGTTTTGTGTACAAAACGAATGCTTCGTATGTGTAACTTGTGTCATTGACTGTTCCCCAAAAGGGAGCAAACATACTGCTGACCGACAACGGATATGTCAAACTAGGTAAGCAGCCATGACTCGCTAATGAGATAAGGCTCAGGTCAGTCAATCGCAGATAATCATGCGTGTTGTAAAGCATTTCTCATTCAGCAATGTATTCTTATATTTCTCAATATGAGGGGATCACTAACATCCATATCGGTCTTGGAATAGATTTGTGTGATTGGCTGGTAAATCACAGTTTGAACTAAGCGTAATGGAGACTATGCTGACTTCTTTTGGCCTATATTTGCAATTGACTGAACTGATGCTGATAACCTTGTTTCGGCTGAGCCCAACGTTTGATGAATCTTTTAGCGTTGGCCAGCGTAGTGTTTCTGTCCCAGCCGTGACTGACGGCTGTTTAATTGAGGTGACCTGTGAAAATCCCCATCTGCTGTCACATTGGAGGCTAATTCATTTCTGTGGAGAAACAGTACATAAGCTAGAACTTACGTCCAGGCTTTGGAAGAACTGGTGTCGTTAGCTGGGAACACAATGTTTAGACACTAACCGTGTTACTTGTTAGAGCTTGTTACAGCAGCTAGACCTACACTAGGTCATCACTGCATGTGTATCGTGATTTTGCGCTTATTATGAATGCGTAAGTTATCTAGCTCTGCTGGGGCTATAAATATTATGTTTGTTGAGGTTACAAAAACACAGAAATAGCCATTAATTGGTCTCTGATAACGCCTTTTATTGCAATGTTTTCTTCTTTTGTGGGCCAGCTGACTTTGGCGTCTCTGCGCAAATCACCATGACGATAGCCAAGAGAAAATCCTTCATCGGCACCCCTTACTGGTAACGTCCTCGGTCTCCTATCGATCTCCCTCCTTCGAAACCTGTTCTCTGGCTGACAAGCACAGATCCCTCATCAGCCATTTTGTCAAGCCACATGGAAATGTGCCCCTGACATTGATTTGAACTTTGAGAAAGAGGGCAAGCGATGACTCATTGACGATGATTAGGAGGAGGATTAAAACGTTCTGAATACATTTCATTTAGTTCGTCTTTGTGTTCAGTTCTTTTCTAAGCTTGTCATGTATTATTTAATACTATCTGTTATGGTTTTAGAGATGATGATAATAAGGGTTTTATTCGGATGGATGTGACTTACGGACAATATACAGCAGGGGTCTCCAATCCTGGTCCTCGAGGGCCGCTGTCCTGAACGTTTTAGATGTTTCCCTGCTCCGGCACACCTGATTCTAATGAAACGTCGTTATCAAGCTCTGTGGAGGTGTGCTGGAGCAGGGAAACATCTAAAACCGTCAGGACAGCGGCCCTCGAGGACCAGGATTGGACATCCCTGATACACAGGCAACGTACGCTGTGGACAGTAATGTAGACAGGGTCCAGCCAGGTCATGTGAGTGTTTAACTTGGGTGTTTCGTTGACCGTGAACAGGATGGCACCAGAGGTGGCAGCGGTGGAGAGGAAGGGGGGGTATAACCACCTGTGTGACATCTGGGCCGTGGGCATCACTGCCATCGAACTGGCAGAGCTGCAGCCACCCATGTTTGACCTACATCCCATGAGGTCTGTTCACACACACGTTCACACACACACACACACACACACACACACACACACACACACGTTTCACCAGCGCTGGAAAACTGAATTCATGCAATCTTTACCACAGTGTTTCCCAAACCTGGTCCTCAGGAAACAGCTGTCCTGCAGGTTCTAGATGTTTCCCTGGTCCTCAGGAAACAGCTGTCCTGCATGTTCTATATGTTTCCCTGTTCCTCAGGAAACAGCTGTCCTGCATGTTCTAGATGTTTCCCTGGTCCTCGGGAAACACCTGTTCTGCATGTTCTAGATGTTTCCCTGGTCCTCAGGAAACACCTGTCCTGCATGTTCTAGATGTTTCCCTGCTCCAACACACCTGATTCAAATGAATGGGTAATAAACAGGCACCTGCAGAGCTAGATAACGACCTATTCATTAGAATCAGGTGTGAGGGAGCAGGGAAACATCTAGAACATACAGGACAGGTGTTTCCTGAGGACCAGGGAAACATCTAGATTAGAACATGCAGAACATGTGTTTCCTGAGGACCAGGGAAACATCTAGAACATGCAGAACAGGTGTTTCCCGAGGACCAGGGAAACATCTAGAACATACAGGACAGTGGGCCCTGAGGACTAGGGTTTGGAAACATTGCTTAAGCATATTTCACCAAAATGCTGTCTCTTAAATGCATTACTTTCCTTTTCATAGGCGTGAACATCCTTTGTTCAAGTGTTTTAATCTAGATATATTACAAGTACATGTATTTAAATTTGTGTATACAAAGAAACGTCCATAATTATAGTTTTTGTAAATTAGTATAGCCAAATGTTGTCACAGTCTGATATTACCCAACTGTCTGTCGAAATCAGGTTTTCTACTTGAATCCACAATATCACCCTGTTCTCTTGTCTCCTGTTTTTTTGTTTTTGCCTCTCTTCTTCTCCCAAGGGCCCTGTTCTTGATGACCAAAAGTAACTTCCAGCCCCCCAAATTGAAAGACAAGGTGAAATGGTGAGTTTGTCATTGGACCTGGGTCTCCTGCTGTCTCTCTCTCTCTCCTCTGTCTCCATCCTTCTATCTCTGTTTCACTACCTTCCTCCATTACCCCCCGCCCCCCGCCTCCCCCACAGTGAAGGGCAATGTCTGTCGGACAAGGAACACATCAGGAAGACAGAACTCTGTTGTCATTTTAGGGAAAACTTCCACCTGCTTCCTTTTCTGTAGTTAAAATAAGATCATCCTTTATTTTTGAAGATACAGGAAATCATATAAACATACGAGCTGTGATGAAGGATCTAAGAAAGGATGCAACAAAAAATAGTACTATATCAAGTGAGAGTTAAGTGATGATGATGTCTGCTGCTATGGATAAGTAATAAGTGGCAGTAGTGAAATGTAAGAATGCAATTGAATCAATGTATTCCACACAAACACTAGAGTCCACCTTCCAGTTGAAGGTTTGTAAAGGAGATTTCTCCTTTCTAGGGGGTCAGATGGCTCAATGGTTAAGGCGTTGGCCTCATGATCGGAAGGTTGTGAGATTGAGCCCCGGCTGTGGCTATATGATGTTGTGTCCTTGTGCAAGGCGTGTCACCATACTTGCCTCAGGGAAAAATGTCCCTGTACTTACTGTAAGTCGCTTTGGATAAAAGCGTTTGCTAAATGAATAAATGTGAATCTCTGATCCTTCAGTCATGAGATCCATTCACACCTAGTCTGATCGCACCTCTTCGTCTTCAACCTGTTTACAGACTAACCGGGTGGGAAAACTTAGCGATACAATATTCATGAACCAAATCAAAACGCTACTGAAATATTAACATTCGGACCCACCTGCCTTAAAGTGGCGGGCGCTCAGTATTGACATAGCAAGAGAAGGTATATTTAACAGTCTTAACTATCTTGACTTCACAAAGCAAAACTGACACTCTTCTTTACCTTCACAGTCGTTTGACTTTATTTTAAAGAAATTTGATTGATTGATGATTTTAAAAATGGAACTTCTAGCACAGTTTAGAGCTGTAAGAGGTTTTTGAATCTCTTGTTTTTGTTTCTCCAAGGACCAATAATTTTCATCATTTCGTGAAGATTTCCCTGACAAAGAACCCTAAGAAGAGGCCTCCAGCAGACAAGATGTTACAGGTCAGATGATTGGGGATCATAATTTCAGTGAGAATGTCCAAAAACTGTCACAAAACTAAAAAACACAACATTGTTTATCAGTCCATTTGTGTTTGTAGTTTTAGTTATGTATCCATTCTTTGTATATACATTTACAACTCATGCTTGATTCTTCGTTTTATTCTATCAGTAAAAAAACATTTAAATTGGACTGAATCTTTCTTAGTTTCTGTTTAATCCTCTGGTGTATCTCATCAAATGATTGGCCTTTTCCCATATCTTTATCTGCAAGCAAATACTGAAATAGTCAGTTTCGTCCATTTGAACTTGTCCTGTCTTTTGGAACCTCTGTGTGGAGGTGTGCTGGTGTGTTTTGTGATTGGTCCCCTATACTCTGTTATTTGATTGGCTGGCCTTGGTTGCCCTGTCGTTTTTCCCAGCATCCCTTTGTATCCCAGCCGCTGAGTCGAACTCTGGCCATCGAGCTGCTGGACAAGGCCAGCAACCCCGACCACTCCACTTACGATGACCACTTTGACGACGAGGAGACAGAGCCTGAGGTATATCTCTGTTCTATTAAGAGTCGGCCATATTCAGCTGCCATAGTCGGCTCAAGGATCCTATTCAATTAAACTAGGACCGCAGAGTTGCATCTTCAGTCCAAAAGCCAAAGGAGGACTTTGATATCGTTTTATGTAGCTTGACTGATAACAATCCAAAATGGCTGATAGAAACACGTTCTCCTTGAAAATTATTGATGTTTTCTATTACTGGCAAAGCTTTTACCAGTAAACTAACTACAACTCCTGTATTTTTCTTATGTGTAATAGTCCAATGACATCTGACCGTCTGTATTATAGAATATCTTAACAACCATATATTCACAACATTTGGTAAGATTTCTGGTAAAAAGTTCACCAAATAGGGTAAAGGATCAATAGTTTTGTACAATAGTTTGCATTACAGAACTGAAATACTCTAGAATGCTGCGGGAACATTATGAAACTCAGTTTAACGGACTGCTTAATTACATTTTCAGCACAGTATTCTGAGTAGTATGGTAAATTTGGCTTTGATGTTTAACCAAGACTTTCCCAGATTTCTACCATCATCCTGCATATCTTATTCACTCACTTGTTTCTTCATTTGTTTGATGTGTGCTATAGTATAAGGCTGTTGTTTTGTTTCTCTCTCTCTCCCTCCTCACTCGTAGTTTGAATTGTGGGGTGAGTTGGTGGTCGATATGCGATGTGTTATCAGTAATTTTAAAAGGCTTTGAAGTGACGAGGTATGTTTTTATTGTTTGTGTTTGTGCACGCTCATACTGTGCACATGTGTGTGCACATGTTTGTGTGCAAGAGTGTGTGTGCTACTCCTATGCAGTTGTCGCTGGGAATGTTTTTTATTTTTTTTTGGTGTGACATGTTAGTGCATGAGGCTCCTCTACTTGGTGTGTTCCAGGTGAAATACAGACAAGCATGTCTTGAAATGGTTTGCTGTGGAGGATGCTGTGTGTGTGGAGGATGCTGTGTCTGTGGAGGATGGTGTGTCTGTGGAGGATGCTGTGTCTGTGGAGGATGGTGTGTCTGTTGAGGATGCTGTGTCTTTGGAGGATGCTGTGTCTGTGGAGGAAGATGTGTCTGTGGAGGATGCTGTGTCTGTGGAGGAGGATGTGTCTGTGTAGGATGGTGTGTCTGTGGAGGAGGGTGTGTCTGTGGAGGAGGATGGTGTGTCTGTGGAGGATGCTGTGTGTGGAGGATGCTGTGTGTGGAGGATGCTGTGTCTGTGGAGGATGGTGTGTCTGTGGAGGATGGTGTGTCTGTGGAGGATGATGTGTCTGTGGAGGATGGTGTGTGTGGAGGATGCTGTGTCTGTGGAGGATGGTGTGTCTGTGGAGGATGCTGTGTCTGTGGAGGATGGTGTGTCTGTTGAGGATGCTGTGTCTGTGGAGGATGCTGTGTCTGTGGAGGAGGATGTGTCTGTGGAGGATGCTGTGTCTGTGGAGGAGGATGTGTCTGTGTAGGATGGTGTGTCTGTGGAGGAGGGTGTGTCTGTGGAGGAGGATGGTGTGTCTGTGGAGGATGCTGTGTGTCGAGGATGCTGTGTGTGGAGGATGCTGTGTCTGTGGAGGATGGTGTGTCTGTGGAGGATGGTGTGTCTGTGGAGGATGATGTGTCTGTGGAGGATGCTGTGTGTGGAGGATGCTGTGTCTGTGGAGGATGGTGTGTCTGTGGAGGATGGTGTGTCTGTGGAGGATGATGTGTCTGTGGAGGATGGTGTGTATGTGGAGGATGCTGTGTCTGTGGAGCATGCTGTGTGTGGAGGATGCTGTGTCTGTGGAGGATGCTGTGTCTGTGGAGGATGCTGTGTCTGTGGAGGATGCTGTGTCTGTGGAGGATGGTGTGTCTGTAAACCCTTAATGAGAGCGTTCTTATCAAACTACTGTCGATGATGGGTAATAACATTGTGGATTCATCTAGAACGCCTCTGCCATTTCTGAGGTGTCGTCTGCATTAACACTGTGTCAACCAGCAAGCTGTTCTTCTACCCTCCCCTACTCCCTCACTCCCTCCCCTACTCTCTCCCTCCCCTCCTCCCTCCCTCCCTCCCTCTCCTACTCCCTCACTCCCTCCCCTACTCCCTCCCCCTCTCCCTCCCCTCCTCCTCCCTCCCTCCCTCCCTCCCTCCCTCCCTCCCTCCCTCCCTCCCTCCCTCCCTCCCTCCCTCCCTCCCTCCCTCCCTCCCTCCCTCCCTCCCTCCCTCCCTCCCTCCCCCCTCTCCCTCCCTCCCCTACTCCTTCACTCCCTCCCTCCCTCCCTCCCTCCCCTACTCCTTCCTTCCCTCCCCTCCTCCCGCCCCCTCTCTCTCCCTCCCTCCCCTCCTCCCCTACTCCCTCCCTCCCCCCCCCTCTCTCTCACTCCCCTCCTCCCTCCCTCCCCTCAGTGTATATTGATGTGAATCTGCCACACCTGTTCAGAGCAACATGCAGATTGCGCCAGCTGAGACGGTTCACTGGAATCTTTCATCCATCGAATCATGACCAACGGCCTCAAAACATTTTAGAAAATGTACCCAAAGCACCTCACCCTTTACCCCGAATACTCATTCGAGTCCTTAAACTGCCCTTGGCCCGGACCAACATTTAGTCATAAGCGCTTTCAGTGGCTTCCTTTTCTTCAGCTGCCTCACTATGACCTGGACCTGTCAGTTATCTTACACTGTCGGCCTCCCATACTATCACGTCCTCTCAAGCGTAAGAAAGGATGCTAATAAATAAATAACAGCAGAAACATCGAGGGCCACCATTCCTCAATCGCTCCTCGTCGGCATAATGCAGCCGAAGTCCGTCTCCGTGACTCCCAGGGGATTTAGCCAAGGGCGGATGTCAAGGTGTGCCATCTCACAAGACAAGGCGCTTTCTCTGCCTCTCAGTCTGAGGTGACATTCAGGGGGCAGATTACTTCGTCGTTTTTTTTCTTTATGGCTCACGTCCGATTCTTATCGGCTTTTTATCAGGGGGAAATTGCCGGTATGATGGAGTTTCTGTGAAGATAAGGCCCTTATCCGCACAAACCAAAATGTTTTTTTTTTTTTTTTTCTTTTTGCATAGTCATCCCCATCATTCTGATTCTCAAGCCACCGATTGTTGTGGATTGACTTGAGCGTCTGTTGTTTATCACTGTGTTCATCGTGAATCAAATCGGTCTCCGGTCAAGTTAGGATGTAAAAACAGAAAGCGAACCTTTTATTCAAGTGTCTAAACGTTCAGGTTAAATCTGTTGAAACATCAGCTAAGATCAAAATTGGACTTCTGGTATAATTATAACACTCAACAAGTTGTGTACAGTAAACAAAGAATACAATAGATATAAACAAAATTCTAATGTCATACTGATATATTATGCCTCAGGGACTTCTCATTGATTTACCCGACTGAAGGGGAAACCAGAACATGTGAACAATAAGAAGCTGTGTTTCCTGATGTACAGTTATTACCCTATTTGTGTGTTAATTTTCCCTTTGTTTGATGTACAATCAATAAAACCAAGTCCCGTAGTGGATGATAATTTGACCATGTTCTCATGAGCATTGCTGCTCATTTGCACAGAATCCATTTAAAAGCAATCAAATAAAACAGTGAATTAAAGAAAAGTTGCTGGAACAGTAAAAAGATTGAAGGAAACCTAGCAAACATGCAGGAATGCAGGGAAAGTGGTTTTGGACCGGGCGCTCATGAGCGGTGGGATCACCAGACGATTGTCATTAGAATGCTGATTGGTCAGAAATCTAAAGGATTAAAGTACTTGTTTAGTCCATTTTTGACCAATTATCCATGTTGAATTTGCACACAGTGCAAACAAATCAGAGATTACTCAACATTCCGGCGAAATAGACAAATGTTGCTGTGGATTTCCACAGATTCCTAGTCATTTTGCACTCGCCCGCGATCGCCCCCGGTGGAAGTCTGACGGAACTGCAACCAAATTCGATCCGTGGGGCTGAATAGGGAGTGTCTAGGCTCCGTACACAGGCTCTGGGATAGGCTACTGCACAAAATCACAAACCAATGAACTCGCTTGGATCATGACCGAATTAGAATCATAGAATTGATTTTGTCTTCGGTCCAAATTGTATTGCGTCTGGACCGGGATTGCGGTGCGTCAGTTAGTGACCACTGAATTAAGGCCACTGGGTAGCTGGTACCTCTGTGAGGTATGTTACATGTGTGGATATGATCCCATTTACAAGCACAACCAGGATCCACTCAACCTTCTCAATCTTAAATAACTCTTGATGTAATGTTATCATGTAATATCTCATCTCGTCAGAAATCACTGTGACTTTGAATTTTTGCAACATTCCCCAAAAAATGAGGCCTTGATCATTTTTCCTTGCCAGCCTCATGCGATGAGTGACAGCTTATTATGAGCACAGACATCTGACGACCACCAACACAAATGCAAATGAATCACAACAGCCTCCATAAATTATCAGGCTGCCGATTTGCAAAATTAGCGGGGTAGCCTGTGAATCACCTTTTCGAATGTGCAATGTTTCCCTTCTGTGGCCATATTGTCCAATCGAAATGTCCCAAACTCCAATGCCTAAAATAAAAAAATGCATCCTTCAAATTGCACCTGTTTATAATCGTAACAGTTGTATGTCTTGTTTCATGTGTTGTTGTTGTTGCCTTCCTCCACCTCCATCCCCCTCAGCTCAGCTTTTCTCTTTTCCTTCCAGCCTCCTGTGGCCGTGCCTCACCGGATCCCATCAGGGAACACGAGGGAGGGGAAAACTCTCTCGGAGATCAACTGTAAGTCTGCCTGGGAGAGACACGCACTTCATGCAACCCTCAGTCACTCTCAAACGAGAGCAACATTTAAACATGGTTGTCGTATTCAAACGGACCTCATGACTTGTACGATTTCTCACGCTGATGTGTCGGTGTCGTTTGACGGATCTGTGCTCGAGTCGGTTGCTCTTTTTAACCTTGATGCTTATAGGTATTCTCACGGATGCGTATATGAGCTTGTGACAAATGTAAAGGCGGCTTCATGAAAGATTCATGCCTGGTGTTTCTACCCTGCCCGCCCCTTCCTCCCCCCCCCCCCCCCAACCCCACCCCCCACCCCCCTCCAGTCGAGTTATCCTGCCTTTGACCTTGTGGTTAAGCCAAGAAAACCACCCCTCCCTTCCTCCCCTCCCTGTTTCCCTCCTTTCCTCCCCTCCCTCCCTCTCTCCCTCCCTCTCTCCCTCCCTTCCTCCCCTCTCTCCCTCCCTTCCTCCTCTCCCTTTCTCCCTCTCTTCCTCCCCTCTCTCCCTCCCTTCCTTCTCTCCCTCGCTTCCTCCCCTCTCTCCCTCCCTCCCTCCCTTCCTCCTCTGCCTATCTCCCTCCCTCCCTTCCTTCTCTCCCTCCCTCCCTTCCTCCCCTCTCTCCCTCCCTCCCTTCCTCTTCTGCCTATCTCCCTCCCTTCCTTCTCTCCCTCCCTTCCTCCCCTCTCTCCCTCCCTCCCGTCCCCCCCTCTCTCCCTCCCTTCCTCCTCCTCTCCCTCTCTCCCTCCCTCCTTTCCTCCTCTCCCTCTCTCCCTCCCTTCCTCCTCTCCCTATTTTCCTCCTCTCCCTCCCTCCCTCCATCTTTTTTATCTCTCCTACCACCTACTGAGGCGCATCTCTGGAGAATTAAGTATTCATCATTTGAGCGCAAAAAGCATAAGGAACATCTTACTGTTCCGCCTCGGACTTTATCTGTTGGTTTTAATCACCACCATTTTATTTGAGTCAGTGTCCTGGAGGATTATAAGGGGGGGGGGGGGGGGGGGGGGGGGGGGGGGGGATTACCTTCACAAGCCAATAATATAAGCACATACGAAATATTCTAGGAAAGAATTATTTCATTTAGGACTGAACATTTTGGGTTTTGGCATGTTTTTCATGTAACATGACATTTTCTGTAAAATGTTTGTACTTCAAGTAGTAAACCAAAAATTATATATATTATTATATACAGTATATTTTTAATATATATATGTCTGTGTGTGTATATATAATGTCATTGATGCGTGTTTGACCTATTTGTTTCTGTTTATCTTCTACAGTTGACCAAGTCAAGTTTGATCCTGTACGTAGAAAAGAGACTGAACCCCATCATGACCTAGTAAGCGCCTGATTTAACATCTATTTGTCTGTTGCCCTTGTCCTCTGATTCATTCAGACACTCTCACACACACTCCCCATTTTCTGTCTGACCACACAACCTTGTACATATCTGACAAATTTGAACCATTAAATCAAACTGTGATAACCACCAAACCATGAGGTTCCCACCCTCACACTTCCAGCCTCACACACTTCCAGCCTCACACACTTCCAGCCTCACACACTTCCAGCCTCACACTTCCAGCCTCACACACTTCCAGCCTCACACACTTCCAGCCTCACACACTTCCAGCCTCACACACTTCCAGCCTCACACACTTCCAGCCTCCTTCTTCCAGCCTCACACACTTCCAGCCTCACACACTTCCAGCCTCACACTTCCAGCCTCACACACTTCCAGCCTCACACACTTCCAGCCTCACACACTTCCAGCCTCCTTCTTCCAGCCTCACACACTTCCAGCCTCACACACTTCCAGCCTCACACTTCCAGCCTCACACACTTCCAGCCTCACACACTTCCAGCCTCACACTTCCAGCCTCACACACTTCCAGCCTCACACACTTCCAGCCTCACACACTTCCAGCCTCACACTTCCAGCCTCACACACTTCCAGCCTCACACACTTCCAGCCTCACACACTTCCAGCCTTACACTTCCAGCCTCACACACTTCCAGCCTCACACACTTCCAGCCTCACACACTTCCAGCCTCACACACTTCCAGCCTCACACACTTCCAGCCTTACACACTTCCAGCCTCGCACTTCCAGCATCACACTCTTCCAGCCTCACAAACTTCTAACCTCACAAACTTCCAGCCTCACACACTTCCAGCCTCACACACTTCCAGCCTCCTTC
Organism: Neosalanx taihuensis; assembly: GCA_030340665.1. Classification (NCBI taxonomy): domain Eukaryota; kingdom Metazoa; phylum Chordata; class Actinopteri; order Osmeriformes; family Salangidae; genus Neosalanx; species Neosalanx taihuensis. The sequence goes on from CM059314.1 coordinate 7,865,168, forward strand.
TTCCAGCCTCACTCTTCCAGCCTCACATTACACTTTGTGTCCATCTCCTTGTCATAACTGACAGCTACATGATGGACGAGCCTGATTCTATTGACTTGTCATCCAAACTGTACTGATGTCATTTACCAGTTTTAAACCCCCATGAACTTCATCACCTAAATCAACATAATCAATAGAGGTACTGATCCTTTTAGCTAACAGTAAACGCCCCCCCCCCCGTCCCCGTCCACCCAACAGTCCTGTATAGGGTCACTTTGATTTCACCCCTCTTCTCTTTTCAGTGACATTCTCTCCACCCTGGGTCCTGTGTGTGTTTTCAGTCCACCCTTAAAGCCGCCCCTTTTGAATAATCTGTATTATTTTCTTGGTCTGTCTACTAAACAGCACGACTCTGACGATTTTTTGGACTGTGAGGAAGATATATACTACACTGCAAGATCTAATCTGGTATTTAGTTTTGCTCTCATATGCTCTGGTCTCTCTTGACGTCTTCCTGACATCTTCCTGACTGTCCCTTTGTTTTGTGTGTGTTTTCGCTTCGTCTTGTCGTCTTTCAGTCGGTCTGTCGGCTCACTCGTGCTTCCTAATTCATTGAAACAACATCTCCTCAGCCCGCCATGTGTCTGTGATGCGTTTCATTGTGCGTGACGGCCACCGCCCAGCTGTCTGTCCCAGTCCAGAGTCCCAGTGATGTGTCGTATCCTCATCTGCTCAGTGTGTCTTCCTCAGAGGAAGCCCAGATCTATCCATCTGCCTTCCCTACAGTACCCGATCACAGCCCCTTGGGAGGGATGTTGAGATGCCAGCATTTGCCGTTGGATGGTTTGACGCTGTCGTTATCGTAATGTAATAGTTTGACTTGAATTATGCAAAAACCGAGTGTAAAAAAAAAAATAAGGGTGTCAATATCTGGTGTAATAGAAACAACAAGGGAATAAAGGAACAGTCCGGAAAGAGACCACTGAAATGGAGAGCTAACTAAAGGAAATGACCCTTTGACCCATGCATGGAGGTAGGGAGTGAGAGAGGGCGGAGCTTTTTTATCCATACCTTTGGGAAATTCTTGGCAGTTCAGATACATAATTTGTCCTAGTACACCAAAAATATCACACTTCATAACACTTGTAATTTATTAACGGAAATTCCCTTGAGATCTCATTTTCAAGGGGGACACTAACAATAACTATAATAATAATTCGCACAACACAATTGACAATAGACAAACACACAACGTGATGGACAAATGTGAAAAGATTGTGTTTGAGTCTCTTTGGCTTTTTTAGGGCTAAATGAGCTGTTGTGAGCTCTGTTTTAATGGGACCACAGAATATTCCGGAATGGTTTCTTTTTTGGGGGGAGTTCTAGATGACGAAAGAGTAGATGCACCACAGAGCGATGGTGAAGGGAAGTGGGAGAGGTGAGTTTAATGGAGAGAGCGGGAGAAACGGGTAGAAGAGTAGTTACAGGGAGGGAGGGAGGGAGGGAGGGAGAGAGGGAGAGAGGGAGGGAGGGAGGGAGGGAGGGAGGGAAAAGCCAAGATAGGGCGAGAACGAGAGAGGGCCAAAGTGCCATTGTGTGTTCCGTGGGGATGTGGAGCCTGCCGTAGCACCGCCCTGGGCAGAAGAAGACTGCTGCCTCAGCGACCAACACTACTTAGCATAGCAAACAGCAAAATAAGGCAGATACAGCAGATACACTGAGGTAAAGTAGCGCCCATACTTAGTTCCAAAGTCAGAATTGTAAAGTCTCACCATGTGGGGGATGTTGGAAATATTGGTTTCAATATGTTCAATTACTCATCTTTGCCATAAATATATATTTTTTTTTATTTTCCTTTAGATAGTATAAAGCAGATGAACCATGTGTTCCATGAATTTCAAATCTGCACAGACTAACTAGAGTAACAGAATAATCATTTGTGGAATACTTCATTAGCTCTAAACATGCTAGGGAAGCTTAATCAATCTCAGATCCAGTCATTAGGAAGGATTTGTAAGCAGGTCTAACATTGTGTTAAAAGGGTTAAAAGGTTGTCATTATCACTGTAACAGCTACACTGTGTCTCCTCACCAATGAATGTCCAATAATAAAAACATTAAGAAGTTATCAAAGCATCAAGACAGGAGACTTAGATGAGGGAAATGGATAGATGAGGGAAGATGGAAAGAAGAGGTGGAGGAAGATGGAGGAGAGAAGAGAGGGACAGGAAGGGGCAGAGAGGTGACGAGTCACTGAGACGGAAAGCCCTGGATCTTTACTGACAGATCTCCGTCCCTCTCCCTCTCTCTCTCTCCCTCTTCGCTCTGTCACCCTCCCTCTCCACCTTCTACTCACCCTCCCTCTTCTCCTTTTTCTCTTTCTTCCATATTCACTTTTGTTTCTCTCAGAGCCTCAGTCCTTCTCCCACTTCCATCCCTGTGCACTTCTCTCCCCCACCCTCGCATCTAAAAAATCCCTCGCTCAGCAGAAAGAAAGGCTAGCAGTGAATAACGATAGGACAGTATGCTGCACAAGGGGAAATGGCCTTCGTTAATCTAGAGTGGAATATAAAAAATAAAAAACAATAGCATAAAAAAAGGAAAATGAAATCAATGGCGTTTTGCATGACTGAGAGGTGTGGTCTGAAGCAAGCGATGGATGGAGGGTGGTGATGGAGAGGATGTGATCATCACTGAAGCGTAGGTAATTGCAGGAGGCTGGGTAGGGCCAATCCTCTCCCTCCGGTGATATGAGGGGGGCGGGGGGGTGTTAAAATAATTTTAAAGCCCTTCTACACACTCTTTCTCCCTCCACTGCACCCAAATCTCTTAAGTGACAGGATTATCATCAAGCCTCTGTGACTTCTTCAGCAGAGCCACCCACCCCCGTTTTCCAGCTGACTATTAATCTCTAGAAGCTGGGTTTGACTAAACTGACAGCTTCGTACGGCCATGGCAGGTCTGGGTTACAGAGGATAAATCTCAGTTTTTCCTGCAGATGCTCCGTCGGCTGTCGTCGTCTTATCATCATTCTTCAACGTGTCCTGTTCTTTTCATTACTTTCTCTCTGCCTATTGTCTGTCTGTGGTCTGTAGATGCTTCAGCTAATGCTCCTAAAGAAAACCTACTCTGAAAAAGGAAAACTAACACAATTGATGGAGCCATGTCCACTACTGTAACACCAAAGTGGAATAATAAATGAATATTAGCTATATGTTAATGAATTTAGCAGGGACTCAGGGACTGTTAAGGTGTCGTTAAAGGAATTGTTGACCATTATGGCCTGTGTTTGTTGGGTTCCAAGATCTACACAAGCATTCTTGATGCCTTTCCATTTCATCTTCGTTCTATCTTCTGAACCTTCTCTCTTTACAAGCTGTTAATCACATTCATTATGTATGAACATATTAATGCATGATACCTGTATAAATCTCTAATAAATGTTCTACTGGCAAGTCACTGGATTTGTGCCAAAGGACACGCACTTAACACTCAAGGCACACCATGCCAAGTCTGAAGAGCGTGTCTTCCAGAAACGATGGAAATGACACGGCCTAAATGACTTTAGATGAATGCTACTTCCCATGTCATTTGATGGTTGTGGGACTCCAGCGGTGTGTAAATGGAATCATTTAAATATTGCCAGTATTGCTTTTTCCTTACCATTATTCTTCCTTCTTCTCTGAGGACTTGCAAATGGATTATGAAGACGGCTCTCCCCAAGGCTCCATCTTGGGTGGAAATAAGTAAGTGAGACTGTATGTTGAGGGATTCCCCCGCACAGCTGTACGCTTTAGTGCAATTAGAAAGGATTCAGACTCCCACACATTTTATTTATTTTCTTCTTCTTTTTTTATGATGCAAAAATGTCCAATAGCTGTTTTGCTTTTTTGTTCTGTGTAGGTAAGGTGATAAAAAAGCATTTTTTCAAACATGGGGTCTGAATACTTAACATTTGCACTGTTTAAACATAACAATTGTGACAAGGAAAGCCCCAGTATCTCATATATATATTCTGGTTACTAGAGTAACAGAATAATCGTTTGTGGAATACTTAATTAGCTCTAAACATGCTAGGGAAGCTTAATCAATCTCAGATCCAGTCATTAGGAAGGATTTGTAAGCAGGTCTAACATTGTGTTAAAAGGGTTAAAAGGTTGTCATTATCACTGTAACAGCTACACTGTGTCTCCTAAACAATGAATGTCCAATAATAAAAACATTAAGAAGTTATCAAAGCATCAAGACAGGAGACTTAGACGAGGGAAATGGATAGATGAGGGAAGATGGAAAAAAGAGGTGGAGGAAGATAGAGGAGAGAAGAGAGGGACAGGAAGGGGCAGAGGTGACGAGTCACTGAGACGGAAAGCCCTGGATCTTTACTGACAGGTCTGATACACACACACTCACACACACACTCACACACACACTCACACACACCTGTCCTTGTCAGTGCTTTATTTCCTCAGGACTCTATGGTAGGTAACTATGAAAACTAGTGATACGTTGGCAGATTTATGCCGTCGTTAATGGTTTAGCTTCTTGATTGACATCTTGAGGCATCAATGACTGGCCAAGGTAGCATCCTCTCAAGCCCCATTTCTGTAAAGAATTGACTTTCTTAGTCAGTGTGTCCATTTAGTCCAAATCAGAATAGATTGGAATCCCTGACTCAGTTATACTTGGGAAAGTGAAGAATTATCACTGATCTCCGTAGGAGGCTGTTTGTATATGTTAGTGTATGAGGAGGGTTGGATGTTAATGCTTGTGACTGCAAGGTGGGGGGTAGAGGAAAGAGGTGAAAGAGAGAGAATACTCTGTGACAACCTCCTCTTCATACACATTCAGAAATAAGAACCTTCATATATATACTGTGTTAATACTTTGACCATCATCAAAAAAGCATGTGACTCTTGGGAACTGTAAAATTAATAGACCTTTCACACACACACACACACACACACACACACACACACACACCTCGCACAGCCACACAAACTGGCACATGCAGACTGGCAGACATTCACACTAGGGAAGCAGGAACTGAGATTTTCATCAGATGGAACAGATCACGAACGAGACAGGGACAATAGGTGGTTTAACTAAACCCTGGAAGTACAAAAGGGGAGGAGGTGGTTTAACTAAACCCTGGAAGGACAAAGGGGCAGGAGGTGGTTTAACTAAACCCTGGAAGGACAAAGGGGCAGAAGGTGGTTTAACTAAACCCTGGAAGGACAAAGGGGCAGGAGGTGGTTTAACTAAACCCTGGAAGGACAAAGGGGCAGAAGGTGGTTTAACTAAACCCTGGAAGGACAAAGGGGCAGGAGGTGGTTTAACTAAACCCTGGAAGGACAAAGGGGCAGGAGGTGGTTTAACTAAACCCTGGAAAGACAAAGGGGCAGAAGGTGGTTTAACTAAACCCTGGAAGGACAAAGGGGCAGGAGGTGGTTTAACTAAACCCTGGAAGTACAAAAGGGGAGGAGGTGGTTTAACTAAACCCTGGAAAGCCAAAGGGCTCCCAACAGAGAGAGCGACAAGGTACTCAAGATAGATTTACTGCACAGCTACTCATTGGGCCAATCATAGTAGTCTGACAGATGAATGGTGGAGGAATGATAGGGTGAGGGAGGGGGGGGGGAGGGAGGGAGGGAGGGATGGATGTGAAACTAGTGTCCAAGCTTGTATATTTATCACTACTGTTGTATGATAGATCATTGCACATACAATACATGTTCTTCCATCAAAGAGCAGTACCTGGTCTACCAGGAAACCAGCCAAACCATGTCATACCCTTACATGAAGGGTTTGTAAACACAGCTTGGTATATTTTCGTATAGAGTGTTTGGGTCCCTGATAGGAATTAGTCCCTGTTGATGTTTTTCTGGTTTGTCCACCATTTGAGAGATTTTTTACCATAAAACATGTATTGTTTTCTTCTACACTTTTTATTTATTTAAATTTGTGGGCGCTCCGCCATGATCGCTTGTGATTTTTTCTTCTGGAAATTGCACTCTCCTTTTTTTTCTCCTGCCCCTCAGTGTTGAATTATTAACGACCAAAACAGAGGACAAATGTGGACTTTGAGGAGAAGAGCAAAACATACATTTAGTTTCTTGTGACAAACAAAAAAACCCTTGAAGAAAAAATGAGCTTCTACTGAAATCTTAACGCAGAGGCACTTTTACGGTTTAAGACTTCAAATTCAAGGGGTTTAAAAATAGAGGTGTAAGTCTCCACTTGAAGTTTACAAAAGCTTAATTGACTTGGATTTTGTAAATAGTTTTTCTGTGTTTGGTTCTTGTTCATACTCTAATGATCTCATTGACAGGAGTCTTTTGAAATCGGTTGAAGAGGAACTAAACCAAAGGTGAGCTCTATTTCTTTGGTCGTTCTCTTAATCCTTTTACTTTCCCCATCTATACATTATCTATACATACTTCTGTGCATCTCCATTTTGCTTCTCTCCGTCATCATCCTTCCCTCGTCCTCCATGCCTCTCCTCTTTCCTTTCACCTCCTGTCAGGGTGGCTTCTAGCACTGCTCAATATTTGATGTGCCCTAACCCCTCTAACACCGTGCTTGTCTGGGTGAAATGGAGGAGTCGTTTGCTTAGAAACACTACTGTGGCCCCAGCTGGGGAGTCTCTCCTTTCCCCTCTTCTCCGCCCCCCTTCTTTCTCATCCTCTTCTCCTCCCTCCTTCTTTCCTATCCTCTTCTCCTCCCCCCTTCTTCCCACCCTCATCTCCCCCCCCTTCTTTCCTATCCTCTTCTCCTCTCTCCTTCTTTCCTATCCTCTTCTCCTCTCTCCTTCTTTCCCATCCTCTTCTCCTCCCTCCTTCTTTCCTATCCTCTTCTCCTCCCCCCTTCTTCCCACCCTCTTCTCCTCCCCCCTTCCTCCCATCCTCTTCTCCTCCCCCCTTCTTCCCACCCTCTTCTCCTCCCCCCTTCTTTCCTATCCTCTTCTCCTCCCCCCTTCTTTCCCATACTTTTCTCCTCCCCCCTTCCTCCCATCCTATTCTCCTCCCCCCTTCTTTCCCATCCTCTTCTCCTCCCCCCTTCTTCCCACCCTCTTCTCCTCCCCCCTTCTTTCCTATCCTCTTCTCCTCCCCCCTTCCTCTTCTCCTCCCCCCTTCCTCCCATCCTCTTCTCCTCCCCCCTTCTTCCCACCCTCTTCTCCTCTCTCCTTCTTTCCCATCCTCTTCTCCTCCCCCCTTCTTCCCACCCTCTTCTCCTCCCCCCTTCTTCCCACCCTCTTCTCCTCCCCCTTCTTTCCTATCCTCTTCTCCTCCCCCCTTCTTTCCCATACTTTTCTCCTCCCCCCTTCCTCCCATCCTATTCTCCTCCCCCTTCTTTCCATCCTCTTCTCCTCCCCCCTTCTTCCCACCCTCTTCTCCTCCCCCTTCTTTCCTATCTTCTTCTCCTCCCCCCTTCCTCCCATCCTCTTCTCCTCCCCCCTTCTTTCCACCCTCTTCTCCTCCCCCTTCTTTCCTATCCTCTTTCTTCTCACCTCTGGTAGAGGTGTCAAAGCCATCCACCTTTTTTGGGGCTCACAGTGAATGAGTGTGAATGAATGGTGTTTGTCATTGTTTCAGGTCTGTGTTGAGCCTCTCGACTAGCTGCTCTGCACATGTATTATTTCTGTGGTTCTGAGGTTAAGCTGGGGGCAATCAAGCACTCGGCAAACACCATCAAGCACTCGGCAAATACAGACTTAAGTTGTTTTCTTGGCCTGCTTTTAGTGCAGGAAACTATAGTGAGTTTGTCGCAAAGCGAGGCTTTGACTTGTACACAGATGCATGTGTTCACAAACATCATAACCACTTCACTGTTCTTCTTACAAAGCCAGTCAAGAGCTCATTAAGTAACTGCTGTGTTACTAGTCATATCTCTCCGTTTTGCTCAAATAAAGGGTTTCCAACCTTTAGGAGAGGTAGTAAGAAAAACAATAATGGAACAGTCCCACTCTCTTAGACCAGGTTGGTTACGATTGTTGCTAAATCAATGAACTCTCCCTTTCAAGCAAAGTAAGCTAAGATGTGCTTCCTCTATCTTTTCCTCAGGGGACACGAGACTCACTTAGAAGACGACGAGGACGATGACGGCGGCAACAATGCAGATTCCGTGAACGGGGAAGACGCCGTTAATGGAGATGAAGACGAGCCTCTACAGTAAGTCTCCTCGCACGACGGTCTGGACGACGGATCATCTCAGGCTCTTGAAAGATCTACTGATCTTCTGAGAAAGTGCCCTAAACTTCCGTCTCGATTCTATTGCATTTACATTTACATGTATTCCTTCAGCGGACGCTTTTATCCAAAGCGACTTCCAAGAGAGAGCTTTACAAAAGAGCATCGGTCACTGAGCATAGCGGGTTTATAGATCATGAAACATACATCGTGAGAACCAATAAGTGCCAAGGGAAGAACTATAAGAGCATTTAGCTGAAGGAATTTAAGGCAGGTGCCTACGACGGGCAATAGTCTGCTTGTAGGAAGCGAACAGTGCTGTGCAATGGATGTTTAGTCACAGTTATGGTTAGTGGATGTACAGTATTTTAACCTCATATAAGAAATATCATCATTCAAATTCATCATATTGTCATATTTGGAAGAGGAAAGGCAGTTCTTTCAACTGATGTTACCTTTCGACTAGGCAAACTGATCAATGTGTCTTCTAGTCTACCTTTTCACATCATTAACATTCTAGTGCATGAATTCTGTCTTTTGCATGTTGGGTCTATTTTGCGAATTACGTTTTGAAGGCGGAAAACTGCTCTTTTTATTCTGTCCAGCAAGCTTATCTGTGAAAACATGCCTTTTCACCTTGAACAATCACTAGCACTCACATGTATACACCTTGTCTTTGGTGCTTGGCATTCCATTAGCACAAAAGTATTTGGGGACGACAAGTGTATTTTTTGGTTTTCTAAAATACACCTCTCCTTCACCTTCTCAGTTCCAAGGGCTCGACCATTAGACCCAAAGGACCTCCTCCAACAAGGGTAGGTTCACCATCAACTTGTGACTTTAATACCTTTTTTTCCAAGCTGTTGCGCCTTTTAAACGAATCTAAGAGCAAGTGGGATTTTTAAAATGTATTTATTCAACCCTGCATTACCCTGTCAGAACCTAATTATACCTAAATGCAGTAATAGTATCTTGACCTCTTAGCTTGATTTTCTTTGACGGTGTGTCTTACTCTCAGGAGAAGGTTATTCCCACCTCACTGGAAGACCCCCCCACTCACCAGGGTTCCCCCAGTGACCATGACAACCAGCAAGGGACCATAAAGCGTTGCCCGATGTCGGAGAGTCCAGCCCGGTCAGCCACACATGGCCCTCCCCGACCGCCACCTCCCAAACTCCCCCTACACAAGCTCAGCAGCTTAGGTAGGTGCTGAGTTAGCTTTGAAGCCTTAAATTAGTGCTGATGCACCATGGGAGATGTAGGTGTTTCCTGGAAGTGGTGACTTGACACATTCTAATCAAATGTCGGATTATTAAATAGACCGTCAAAGCCGTTTAAAGATGGCGTTCTGTGCTATGGCAAGCAAAAGAAGAAGAACACAAAAGAAGTTGGATATTTGGATTTGGGTTTGAATTATTCCTACAAATCGAATTCTTCTTGCTGCTAAATCGCTCAAGTCTCATTCTGTAAAACAGTCTAGTTTGGGGGGGAAAGGGTTTAAATGTAATTTCATCTGGGGCAGTGCAGTCAACCATAAATACTATAATGCTTTGCTGACAAGTAGCCAGCGAAGAGGTGCCTTCTAATGGAGCCATTTGAAGTCATACAATGTTAACAAAAATCTTTATTTTTACAAACCTTCCCCTTCCTTCCCTGATTCTTTCTTAACAAACCAACGCCCCTTCCACACACACACACACACACACACACACACACACACACACACACACACACACACACACACAAAGTTAATTGTGTCAGTCAGTTTTTCCCAAAGGCATCAACCTATCACACCTCAGCACCCAAGCGTTTTGTGAGGCTATTTATAGACCGGGGAGGGGGCAGCGGTTGTTTAGACATGTGATAATGTCACACACCCACTCTGCCACATCATGAGTCACCATGTACAGCCCTGGTCATTATCACTTCCACCTCAAGTAGTCTGATGGCCAGCTTCCTCTCACCGCTGAATCCACACTCTACATTATCTGTACTGCCTACAGTTTTCCATGTGGGGCCCCTGTGCTCACTTACGTGTGTGTGTGTGTGTGTGTGTGTGTGTGTGTGTGTGTGTGTGTGTGTGTGTGTGTGTGTGTGTGTGTGTGTGTGTGTGTGTGTGTGTGTGTGTGTGTGTGTGTGTGTGTATTCACAGGTATAAATACAGACATATTAACAATTACCACGTCGATTACTCAGCTTATAACTTCCCTTAAAGGAAGGTTAAAGACAACACAAGTATTTTAACCGTTACACTGCTTTTAGTTGAATGTTCTCTATTGTAAGAACTAGAGCCTATTTTACATTTGGACAGCCAAGTCCTTTAACCAACAATTCCTTTTCTGACAGGCAATGGAGTTAGTTCTTTAGAAGTGAGCGGTGATGTTGGGGCTGAAAAGCAGTCTACTACGCCCCCTAGCTGTACCACAAGGAAACACAGGAAAGACATTCCGGTAACAAGGATGCATGAAAATTAACTCCATTTGTTTTTATGCTAGCTATATCTGTTATCAGTTTTTTCCCCAATGTAAATATAAATTGATTACTGAACATTTAATTGTTGCCAACATCTAAAAAAAACTCAAAAGAAGGTCTTTAAGTTTACCTAATTTACTTATTAATCTGTGACATTCAAAAATGTATGACCTTTTGCATTTATTCAAAGTGTTATCATTTTCTGATAGAGTGCAACGGGTCCTTGTATGCAGTGAGAAAGATTGCTACTATTATTAGTCACTGTTTGGTAACCTTGGTGTTAATGACGTCATTTTTTTCCACAAGAAACCTATCAGTAATGGCCTCCCACCAACCCCGAAGGTCCATGTAAGTCCCTAATCACAACATTCGTACACAGTGGTTTAGTCTAAAGTCCTAATACTAAAGCTCTTCTTCAGAAAAACTTAGTGTGTAATTTAATCATCCTTCGCATGTACTTACAGAATAACTAAAAGACCAAAACGGTTTCAAATAAGTTCTGCTGATCTGTGTCTCTTAGTGCATAGCTTATATGTCTTTCAGATATAATTTATTTATGTTTTAAACATTAGTTTAACCTTTAACAGTCCCGAGTTGAACAAGTGAAAGTACTTTTAACTACCTTAAAGTTAAAGTTATCTTATATTTTGACATGGAACAATAGACTCCTGTATTCAATATAATGTTCATTTTCGATGATAATGTTTTCATTTTCATTCTATTTGTTTTTGTGTCGCCTCAGATGGGGGCTTGTTTCTCCAAAGTCTTTAATGGCTGTCCTCTGAAAATCCACTGTGCTGCATCCTGGATCAATCCTGACACCCGAGGTTTGGCCTCACATCACTGATTCATCCTTCTAACCCTTTTGTTGGCTCACCACTGGCTAGGATTGTTAGCACTGGAGTTCAATTCATTTGATTACTCATTTTTCAGTTACTTCACGGTATCTAAATTTCATTTAAAACTGTATTACAAATCACCCATCGTAAACGCAGAACTTTTGTCCATTTTGTGGTTTAGTAAACTAGTTCAAACTATTATTTACATTTATGTCCCACAAAACCTAAACAAACGTAAAGTTTCACTTAACAATTGATGATATTTGAGAGAGAACGAGATTATATGTAATATCCATAAATGTTATCTGTTGTTCCCGCCTTGGTCAAGTGACCATGTATGGACGTTTTGTAGAAGTGTTTATTTGTGTTTAGTACAGCTCATATTTTACAAAGTAAATGTCTTATTTAATAATACAATGACGCTGCAATCAGTGTAGGAGTGTAAACTTGCATGAGACAGAATTGCATTGGCAGTGCTTTAGTAGTGACAAGTGCAATTTCATATTTGGTTTCAAGGTAGCAGATGCACAATGACAATGTAATTAGTAAAAAAAATTGCTTTATTTGTGTTTTATTTCAGACCAGTATCTCATATTTGGAGCAGAAGAGGGTATTTACACATTAAATCTGAATGAGCTGCATGAAAACTGTATGGAACAGGTAAGCTTAGCGATTTTCCCTTTGCAAATGTATATTTACTGCAGTAGTATTTGTCAAATATCTTATTATCTTTTCTTATAAAACTTTGTTTTTCTTAGCTGTTTCCTCGAAGGTGTACGTGGGTTTACGTCATGAGTAATAGTTTGCTTTCCATATCTGGTAAGGGTGCCCTGCAATAATGTCATTTTATTCACTCACAAATTATTATTTGCTGCTTTACTACTATCATTCCATCTGTGCACAAAATGACACAATCGAACCTACTTAAAGGCATTTATCATAAAGAATATACAGAAGATGATAGCTTATGTGTCCACACATGCCTCGAGTCAAACCTTCCTGTGAATAATGACTAACGTTCCTGTAAAGACAATATTTACCTACCAGGTACAGATTTTCATCTCTTAATAATTTGGCAGGAAAAGCATCCCAGCTGTACTGCCACAGCCTGTCGGGTCTGTTTGAACATGCTCGGCAGATGCAGAAGCTACCTGTGGCCATTCCTACTCACAGACTCCCTGATAAAATCATCCCAAGGTACAAAGATGGCAGATGAAAACATCCTGTTCTTTTTATTGTGTTACTCTCTAAAATACTACTGAAGTGAGTCAATGTCTGGGAAATCTTCCCACTACTCGGATTTCCTATTAATTTGACCTCAATCATGATTTTAGGAAGTTTTCCATCTCTAATAAGATTCCTGACACAAAAGGGTGTCAGAAATGCTGTGTTGGTAAGTAAGACACAAGCGTCCATCTCACCAGCTCATATGGGTTTTGGTCTCTGACTCTGGTCTCCATCTGGTCAGGAAATAAACGTTAATAAACTCTGTTAGGGTTAGGGTTAGCCCTAACCACACAAAAAACTTGAGCAATATTCATGTGGGAGCCCTTTTTGGCAAAGGACAACCTGATACTGGGGACTTCTCATTGAGAAGCATTACTAAAAGGAAGGATTGATAATGTCTCCCAGTGTCTCCCAGGTCTGATTATACCTGTTCTTCACCCACAGTGAGGAATCCTTACACAGGCCATAAGTACCTGTGTGGGGCGTTCCAGTCCAGTGTTGTCCTGCTGGAGTGGGTTGAGCCCATGCAGAAGTTCATGCTTGTCAAGGTAACACCCCCACCCATCCAAAAGTCATATAGCATGCGTATTCCCTTACATCGGTTTGGGATTGTTATCAGAATCGGAATCGGTTTTATTCGCCGCGTTAGTTGCACAAACACAGAATTTACTGTGGCTGGTTGGTGCAAACAATGAACATATACAGAACTAGAATTAATAACGTAGGCAAGTTCGATAAACTAACACTTTTTTAAGTCAATTACCAGACGCTCTTATCCAGAGCCATTTACAGGGACAATTTCCCAAGGCAAGTAGGATGAAGTGTCTTGCCCAAGGACACAACGCCATGTTGCCACAGTCAGGATTCCAACTCAAAACCTTTTGGTCCCTAGTCCGACGCCCTAACCACTCAGCCACCTTCCAGACCTATTAGTAACACTCATTAGTAACAACAGCGTGAAATATTCAGTGTCCAGGTTTTAGCGCAGTTTAAATCGTTCAAATCTAATTGTGCTGGATACATGTGCACTCAGGCCAGTGGTCAGACTTTACTTTTGATGTGAGCATTGAAACCTTTTAGATTAGATTAGATTAGATAAACCTTTATTAGTCCTCCAGGGGTGGAAATTGCAGTTCACAGCAGCAGGGTAAAGTATAGCACACAGAGTTGCAGGGTAATATAACGATAATAACAATAGGGGGGGGCACGATAAAGTCCAGTATAAAACAACAATTAAAAAAACATTTAAAAAAAGTAAGTTAAGTAGACATATAGACAGTTATTGCACTTGAGGAGAATTACAGAATTACAGTATTGCACGTAATGACAATAGGGGGGCACCATAAGGTCCAGACATGCATGAGCTTTTCCCTGTTCAGGGATGCCTCTTCCAGTGTGCAGTCTGCGTTAAGGTGCTGAAATGCTGCTGTGTCCCGCAGAACATTGACTTCCACCTGCCCTGCCCACTGGAAGTGTTTGAACTGTTGGTGGTGCCCGAGCAGCCGTACCCCCTCATCTGTATGGGCGTCAGCAAGGGCACAGAGTTCAACCAAGTGGTGTGTTTCGAAACCCTGGACCCCAATTCCACATCTCCCTGGTTTGAGGAATCTGGTAAGATTTACAGGGGAAATCCTACTGGTCATCTGATCTTTATGAACACCGGGAAATTAGCTGGGTCATGGTGTTACTATTCAAGCATGGAAAAACACACTTTCTCCCTCTCAATTCATCCTCATCATCAGATTTGTAATCACAACATGAATAGGAAGTGTGGGTGTGTGTCTTCCGCTTCAATAGAGGATGTGTTGTAAGTGAAATACTGTACTGTAACTCAAAATCAGGTTTTTTATTTGTTCTAGACAATCCACAGAGCTGTGTCATCCACGTGACTCAGCTGGAACGAGACACCATTTTGGTCTGCCTGGATCGTAAGTTCCATGAAAACAAGATGCAATGTAGAGAATTCCTATCAGATAAGACTTACCCATCACTGAGCATTCAGAAACTGATGTTGTTGTTCTGGGTGTAACTCACAATGTTCCTTACCATCATGGGGAACCCCCTTCATGTGAAATGTCATGCATTCCAAGAACTGCTGTGTTGTAACTTCATATTTATGAATGAGAGCAGTGACTACATCTAAAGCAGGGGTCTCCAATCCTGGTCCTCGAGGGCCGCTGTCCTGACGGTTTTAGATGTTTCCCTGCTCCAGCACACCTCCACAGAGCTTGATAACGATGCTTCGTTAGAATCAGGTGTGGTTGAGCAGGGGAAACATCTAAAACCTTAAGGACAGCGGCCCTCGAGGACCAGGATTGGAGACCCCTGATCTAAAGGTTTGACAGTAAAACGTAATCAATCCGATATCCGTGGGAGTCACAGGATTAATATACGCAAATACGCAACCGATAATTAAGGTTGGACTGGCACTACTGATTGGCTAGCATTCAGACCGAATGCAATGATTGGACAATCAGTACGAATAAAGATTTTTCTTATCTTATTTGTCTACATCCCCCTGGCAGTGGTCAGGGACGTTCATGGATTTTGAGGGGGTGGGATATTTTGGTTTGGATCCTTCCAAATGCGAGCTGAAATGGCTACGTTTGCAACACTTGCCTATACTTTCATTCATATATGCACCTCCTTCCATCCTCTAGGCTGCATTAAGATTGTGAATCTACAAGGCAGGTTGAAGTCCAGCAGGAAACTCTCAGCCGAACTGACCTTTCAGTTCCAGATCGAAGCAATAGGTAACCATCCTGCACCGTTGTCGCTCAAATTGAATTGCTTGTTCACCTTCATTTACACCTACAGGGATAATATTGTCCTACATGCACGCATAATGATAATGATATTATTGTCATTAATAATCATTTGTTTTCTTTTCTTAGTTTGTCTTCAAGACAGTGTTCTAGCCTTCTGGAGACATGGAATGCAGGGTCGAAGCTTCAAATCCAATGAGGTAAAGACGGTCAGAGATGCTTCATGAATGCTTACCATCTGAATTGAGAAGGAGCAAAATATGGACGACTCTACTTTGCAACAGTCTATTGTTAATGGTTATTTGTCCGTTTGTTACTTGTTAAATATTTGCTATACGGTGAGTTTAAAATCCTGTCTGTTGAATTCTCGCTCAGATTACCCAAGAGATCTCCGACAACACAAGAATCTTCCGACTGCTTGGGTCAGACAGGTAAGATGATCTGGAAGAGAAAGTTGTTTTGGCCAAAAGAAGCCAAGTGGCTTCAGTGCCAAAACTGTCTTATACCTGAGTAATTGACCAATTGTCAGTTGTGTTGCACTTCGCAAAGTGACTGAGGTTATACCCCTTGTAAAACAATGACGCCACACTTTCTACATGGGAAAGAACCTTGAACTCCAACTCCTTGTCCTCTCTTTATATTCTGTAACTCCCCCTGTCCTAAGGGTCAAAAGGCCCCACTTCAACCCTGAAATAAAGCAGCTTCATTACATGTTTACCCTGTTGGGCCCTGCAGGCATATTGGAAGTCTTTTGTTAGAAGTGTTGCCTTCAGGTGCAGAAATTAAGAGGAGAAATTAAAGATTTTCTAAACGGATGTGATTGAAATTGTTTCTGTTGTGGCATTCTTGCAAGCTGAACTGCACCTATAAGTAGCTTTAGGCTTTTTTGGGGGCTTGGGCTGCACCTGTGGTTCAGTGGTAGGATTGTTGCCTACCATGTGCAGAGCCTGGGTTTCAATCCCGGTGGGGGTTCGAATCCCGGCCAATGCATTGAATAAATGTGTGCGCCTCTGAAATTTCCCCATTAGGGGACTATAAGGGATAATTTCTTTCTTTCTTTATTTGATGTTGTGTTACCAGGGTGGTGGTGCTGGAAAGCAGACCTACGGACCACCCCACAGAACACAGCAACCTCTATATCTTAGCAGGCCATGAGAACAGTTACTGAAGTGGAATGTGCATCACTTGGATGGGAATAAGGACAAGTATCAAACTATTTTTGAAGAGATTTATTTCTTTTTTTTTTTAACTACAAATGAAGTTGCTTTGTTTCCGCAAGATTTCTGCAAGTTGTACGAGGGGTAATCAAGACTGGTTTAGATGGTAGCACAACTACAGTAAGATTTTATTTCGAAAATCAAAAGTTGTAATATGAGCATGTAAGGCATTGTTGTGAACAATAATCTATAATGCAAAATCAAAACCGCTCAACCTTAACATAGCAATAAAGTTGCTTAGCGATAAAAAAGGTGTAAACTTTAGCAGAGCAATATGTGCAGCTTTATGGGATGTGTGAATTCATTTTTTTTTTTTTTTTTACATTTCCTGATCCTAGTCCCATAGTTAATGAGTTCATTGATTTTGACTCAAATGTTTTATTGTAGTTTTTTTTATTTGTAGGTGACTACAGTAACCAAGCAGCACCTCAGATGATCTGTCCCATCTAGACTGCTTGTTGTCGTCAGGTTCAGTCAGTTTCCTATAGACTGTGTAATAATCCACAAGGACAGATGCCAGGATTCACATTTGATTGTCTTCTGATGGGTTCATTTTAGTCTTTCCCAGACGCTCTCAGATCCTGATCAATGTCTGGAATACGAGTCTCAGTAAGACGTGATTCCATTAAGGAGACTAAATGTTTCAAAGAGAACGGCTAGACTGTAAAGTCAGGTGAAACAGAGAGAAAGAGATTTCCCAGACTGACAGACCTCAAATTTACAGAAAACATTGTCTTCCACTCTCCCCCCCCCCCTCACACACACATACACACACACACACCACTATCCTAAGAATAGCATGTTACATCACCTACTAAGTGCTTGACAGAAGTGTATGTATTTAATGTAAATAGAATATGTAGGCTGTACACTGACCATGTACTGTAGATATTCTAGCATATTTTGTACAGCTGTGCCCTTGCTTGACAATTGTAAAAAGCTGCTGCCTAAGGTTTGGGGGATTCTGCCTCAAAGGGCTTTTTTTTTGTCATTCTACACGCAAAAAGAAGTAGTTTGCACCACAAACTGTTGGTCCCATCATTCATCAGATGCCTTTCTTTGTTTTTATTTGTTTTACGTTGAACCAGCTTCTTTAAATGAAGCCATATGGAGCTGTGTTAATCTGCTTTTTATGCTGTTTTTATTTCAGATCTTGTATGATTTTTATTCTCCGTTCTCAGACATGCCCTGGCTGTAAAATGTGCATGTAGTAGCTATATAAACATGGTATGCATACATTACATTTAGGATATAAGTAAATGATACTACTAAAAGCATCATGCAGGAGGGCCTATAGGCTGCATTCAGATTCACATATTGCTAGAAACAAAAACATAACCAGTTTTGTGAAAACTAAGCCATTGAATACACTACATGTTTTTAGAAATCATACCTACCTGTTACACAAAAATACAATTACAAATGAGTTACACGAATGTTAACGCAACATGTGTTAATGAGGTTTCCTGGCTTGAATTTTATGTCAAAGTTCATGTGCCATTTGCTGTTCATGTTTTTCTGTTACGTTTCATGCTTTGAACAAAGTGGGATTGCTTACGGACAAATTCCTTCATGTTCCTGAATGACCATAATGTAGGTCCCTGTCAATGTTTCTTTCCATATTGATTCATTGTAAATAATGTACAATAAAAAAATTGGTTTACAAATTACTGAGCTTCCAGCCTTGCAGTAACCACCTTTCCAGTGGTGTATTTAACTCCTGGGCCTTCACAGCCCCACCTGAATGAATCCACCTCTTAATAACCATCTTTATGATACCATGGCCCTAGACATTTAGCAATATCAAGGCCTTTCCTGTCGGTGACAATCACATTAATAAAAAATGTAGAAATTCTTCTTCGTACAATTTTTGGAAGCAATTTTGCTTTTACATCCTATAATCGGCTACTTTCAAAGGTGTTGGCTAGCGAACAGAACAACAATATAAAGTGGATTGTTACATAAATGAATGCGTTGTCATCTGATGTCAAAACTGCCAACACAAATGGGGCCGGCCCATAAAGAACTTAATACAGCGGCCCATTGGTACATTTTTCTTGATTTATTAATCAGATCCACGAAGACACGAGCTGTTGGCTAATGCTTAACATGGTTTGGCATCGTTAAAGTTTAGCATCGATAAAAATAGAGAAACAAAAGCATTTGAGGGGCTATACGTGGGTCTATGCCAACTTAAATAAATTCGAATTATCTCATTTTTGTATTTGTTTCTCTGGTTTTGTTAACGTTTGTACTTTATTAATATATGCAATAAATGATCAAATATTATTATATTGTTCGGTGTGGAGGGGGGGGGTATTGATGAACTCATCTCCATTAAGTAGGAATTGTCGTTCTTTTTTTGTTACCCATGAGGTAACATAGTTGTGTTAATCGTCGTTGAATGCGCGTCCCATAATCGACTGTTTGTCCACGTTTTTCGTTGTATGGCCGGAAGTGCTTTACTTGTTGACTGTCAGGCACTAGGCACAAACTGGGCCTCAGTAATAGTCTCGCGAGATGTGGCCGAGTTCAATTGCGTTGCCAGAAATGGGGACTGGAGGGCAGAGATTATAAAATAAGGTACTTTTGTCATGCATTTTCAAACTATTTCAGTTAAAATACCTACAGTTTTGTTGTATGTGCTGTTGTATTTATGGCACTGGCCACTGGAAGAAATAGGCCTTTCTTGTGTGCTAACATTAATCACTAATCAATAGAACTAGCCATTGGATACTAGTTGAAGAGGGGAAACTCTTTGAATACACTGCACAGTTAAATGGATGAACTAGTATATTACCTTTGTTGCAGAACATGTATTTTGCAGAAATACAAATGCAGAGGAGGCACATAACAAAGAAATATTTGAACATGGAACCTCAACTGATGTGTAGTCCACTAGGTGGCGTCAAAGTCCACGTGAATGTAGAGGTGCAGCCTAATGTATTTCACAGCCAAGGTGCATCATGCAATCTCAGGCAAACACTAATGATGCATTCTATTTCATTTAATAATGTTGCAATTAAGTCAATTTGTTCATTAGTTTCTAAAACATTTTTGAGTTAAAATGGTCAAATTACATGTCTTATGACCTATGACAAGCCTACAGGATCCAGTGGAGTTATTTTCATAATTGGATTTTTCTTCATCTGTAGCTAGTAATGTTGTTCTGTGTAGTGTCCCTTCCTGGTGGGATTGGTACATTGTCATTGGATACTCAGGTTTGTAGTGGGTCAGATGCAGAACAGCCCTTGATGTTCCAGCAAAATATAGATTAAATTACAATGAATGAGCGAAGTTGCGGGTGAAATAGGCAAGGAGACAAAATATGTAAAAAAAACAACCTGTTTTTTTATTTATTTTTGTCCATTTACAAAGAGTCTATCGTTTCAGCTGTTTACTGAACTATACAGTGATATTGGAGTAATCCCTTGTCACCAGACAAAAATGACTTTGTTGCACATTTAGCCTTTCATCTTTGTTCTCTGTGTTTTACATTCTCGGTGCGAGTGGTTCATTTGTCTTTAATGTTCTAAGGTGACAACCAAATGCAAAAAAAAACAGATCTCAAAAATACTTAGTTAATAATTATAACAATAAATGGGCTTGTGAAAGATATCGAAACTGTTTGGTTGCACAACTTGCGTTCTACAGTTTGGGTGGAATCAATGCGCTGATTTTGTCCGGAATCTTTTATATTTAATTCCGTTATTTACCATCATATTCAGCCATTAAGTTCAACAATAAACATTTCACTCTGATTTCACTATGATTTGTCTTTGGTAGCTGGCTGTCCGATCTTCGAAAGGTCCGCAAAAGACACATTTGCAGAGCCTCTTTTTAGTGGTTTTGCCTGCGAGACAAAAAATAAATAAAATAAAAACATTGAACACAAATACAATCTTAG
This sequence comes from Neosalanx taihuensis, assembly GCA_030340665.1. NCBI lineage: Eukaryota > Metazoa > Chordata > Actinopteri > Osmeriformes > Salangidae > Neosalanx > Neosalanx taihuensis. The sequence continues at coordinate 7,885,759 of CM059314.1, forward strand.
AGAATTTCTGTCATTTCAATGACAATGAAAAATCTGCAAGGTGATATCATACCTGTGACTCATGAGGTTTCCAGCCAATCATGTGAAGGATCTCGAAGGTAGCAGGTATGGAGCCATCTACATTTCCATACATCTCTGAAAAAAATACCAAGACATTTTATTTTATTCCTCATAAAAGATTATCATGGATTTATTGTATTCATTTGTTTCTAGAATATCATTAACTTTAAATAGTTTGTGCTGTCTTTAACCACAGTTGCAAAACCAAATGTAGAAGCATATATGGTACATCTAAGATTAAACTTTATTATTACTGTTTCGCTACTTTACTGTTAGTTTAATTAAGATTTTGAAATGACACAAACGTTCTCTATAAGAGTACACCTAGTGATTCTGTAGAGCGTTACTAGTATAAAAAGAAACTTTATAACACAACCCACCACGTCAACTTTGGAGGAAATTAGAAAATTGCCAAATGGACAAGTGTTGCTTAAGTACAATATGTTTTGGTTTATGAGTAAACATGAATACAAGTGTAGTTAAGTATTCAATTTATTTTTTACCTTGATAAATTGCTGCTGCAGCTAAAATGGTGTCTCTGTGTAGAAGTAACTTCCTGTTCCATGCACAGTTGCTCTCACCCATACCTACAAAGAGACAAAAAAACTGTGTGGGTCTATTAACTTTGATTTTTAACCATTATTACGTTTCCATGACAGTAAGCCACATACAGTACCTTGCAAGTCCCTCATGACCTCAAGAATTCCAGGATAGTGAACCTGTATATCATCAATGTCCTATGAAAAAAAGAATACAATGTTTTATGAGAGATTAAGCTTGGGGCCTTTTCCAGGTTAAGAAATTAGTCAGACTACCACATAAACCTGGCTTATTCTGTAAACTCGCTCTATGGAACAGGCCTCTAGTTAGTAAACGGCTGTTTCACGTTTCAAATTTCACGTTTATTTGTTTATCAGTTTGACCAATGTTGACCTTAATCCTATGTTGTCGTTATGAACCTGAAAATCAAAACCTAATATTAAATCAACATGTTGCCATCCTAGCTCTTACCACCGTGAGCATGTTGAAGCCTGCCTGGCCCAGCAAGTTGCCCAGGTCAGTGACAGCTGTGTAGGGGGAGACATGGGGGGAGAACCCCCCCTCTCTCTCCAGCTCAGCCAGTTGCAGGGAGCATCGCAGCTCGTAGAGGGTCTCCCCACCCACCATGGCCCCGATGAACACCCCATCAGGCTTCAGGACATGGTGGATCTGGTGAGGGACAGATAATAACCATTTACAATTGTTAACTACCCATTACATTTTCCCCATCTCCAACCACTTAACTCCACCCACCCATCAAGCAAGTAAATCTACAACATGAGCAGTGATATATGAACATATCTTAGACAAATGTCACCTGTCTTAAAGCTCCTGGTAGATCATTGATCCAATGTAGACTATAGGAAGCAGAAAGGTGGATGCAATCAAATGTATAGACAATTGCTGTATCTCTAAAATAAATAAACACGATTTAAGAGTCACAGTCACATTACCTCATACTGCTGACCACTAGGTCAAATGTGCCTTCTTTGAATGGCAGAAACTCCTCGTCTGCTTGGAAACAGTGAGTGGGGATCTCGCTCTTTCTCGTTTGTCTCTGGGAATAAAATATGAAAGCGCAATCATTCAGCAACCTTGTTCGTACTACTATCCTACAATAGATTTCTAAAAAGTATCACATATTAAAAGCATGTTTTTTTTAGTCGCTAAAGACATTTCTCAGCTTAACTTTACCCACCAAAGAGTTGTCGGAAATGTCGGTGAGAAAGAGACACTCAACCACTTCCTGCAAACATAATAAAATAACATGCATTCAGTATGTAATATCTATATACTGTCAATTTTGAAAACGCCCAAAATTGAAGCAAAATTAATTCATAGATTCATTCCTTGTCTGTTGACCTATACTGTACCTTGCTTAAATGTTCAGCTATGTGACTCCTTCCACATCCAACGTCCAAAGCCAAGGGAAATGTCCTGTTGCATAGAAGATCAAACGGAATTGTGCCTGATTTTTGTTATAGACCAATCCTTTCACTCTGAACACATGTCCTATGAAAAGAAAGCCTTTAAAAGGTGCTCGTCCTACCTTGCAATGTCGTAAACCCTATCAGCAACTCTGCTGCCAACCTGCCAACACCAAGGAACCCCAGTCAGATATTGCATAGAAGCACTTGCATGATCAACATTTCCAACCCACCTCATCTCTCAGGTAGTCGTATTTGTCAGCGTCTAGTAGCGATGCGGCCCATTTCTTTTGTTTTCTTTTCATTGTCCGGTCAAATATATTCATTGTTGTACCCGACCTGCTTGACAGCTGCCTGTGGAAGTCAGTCCTCTGATATCTGGACTGTAACCAGCTGGTTGGTGATGAGATCCTTGAATGAACGGACTTGACATTCCTGCGATAAGGAGCTTCTGGATACCGTCGTGGTCCAAGGAAGCTCAGGCCACCGCTTTCCACGATCCTCCGGCAGACACAGCTTCGATTGAGAAATGAATGACCCACCGTGCTGTTCATTATGCAGAATAATATAAATATAATATTGAACACTCGTTGCACAACAGACAGTTGAGCAGTTCTTTAGTCTTCCTGCTGAATGACCTCAAGCTGAACAGGCGTAAAAAAGCGGAACTGGATTCTGCAGAGAAAACGTGGGGATATTTTCACTTGTGCAACACACACATTTTTCATTACAAGAAGAACAACGTATAATTTGATTTAGTTAGTGTCAGTATATGTATACATATTACATTTGTTATAAATTGACCGCAGAATTGATTTATTCGAATTCCGAGCCATTATCTATATTGTCCCACTTCAGACACCGTAGGAGAAAAGGGGCGTGTCACAACCAGGGTCACAGCAGCGGTGCATGCTGGGATAACACGTGGGCACAGAGTTCGCTGTGCTTGTTTTGGTAAGCGGTTTACTATTTTATCAGTTATGGGTGGAGTTTCTTAATTTAGAGATATATTTCATGTTGTATATATATCTCATCACTGTCTTCCTTAATCAGTCTTCTTGGGAGTTGTTAATATGCGAGTCAATATGACTATTAACTGTAGTCATAGCTAGATCTGGCTAGTACCTAGTTTACACAACACAGGTGATTTTAACTCCGAGGATATGCAACATCCATCTGTAAGCTGTAATATTTGTTTACCCACTGAGAAGTTTATTGAGTTAACGTTAACTACATATAGCAAACGAGCTTAGTACTCAGTCACTTGACTGAGATCCAAAAGCTTTTACCTGGAAACACAAAGAGTAGTCAGAATCAGAATGAGGGTTTATTCACTATGCAAGATTTACAAACATAGAATTCACTATGGCAGAAATGAACAAACATAGAACATATATGAGGCATACTAAAAAAAAGAAAAGAAAGAATACGATGTGAAATACACTACAGATAAGATACATATAAACAAATAATACAAATGATTCAAATAATACAAATAACGTGGAAGTACAAATAACATAGGTACAGAGTGGAATGTGTATTAGTACGTGTGTGTGTGTGTGTGTGTGTGGGGGGGGGGGGGTATATACACAGTAGTGTAAACAGTGCTAAAAGTAAAAAAAAACTGGTAAAAGTGAACCCAGATATTGTTGCTTTAGTGTACATGATAAGAGAAGGTGGATGAGAGCCTCTGCTGAATGTATCATGATACCTGATTGGGCACAGTAGAACAAGTGGGGTAGAATGTTCTTGTCAATATTTATATTCATTGTAATCAGTACATTCTAGTAGTAATAAAGTAGTAATAAACAGTCTGTCTTTGTCTCGTACAGTGCTTGGAGTATCTTGCCATCATGGCTTCTAAAAAGCCCCAAGGCAGCGATGACCGCTTCGTCAAGGTGAAGAAGGACCCCCGCTTCTGGGAAATGCCAGAGAAGGAGCGCAAGATCAAGATCGACAAGCGCTTCCAGTCCATGTTCCACGAAGAGCGCTTTAAGATGAAGTACACGGTGGACAAGCGGGGCCGACCCGTCAACCACACCTCCACGGAGGACATGAAGCGCTTCTACAACCTCTCTGACGACGAACAGTCCGGCGAGGAGGAGGAGGGGGGGAAAAAGAAGAAAAGGAAAAAACAGTTGGAGAAGAAGAAAGAGAAGGTCGGAGCAAAGGTGGATGCCGCAGCGGGAAAGGACACGGATGACAGTGTGAAGCCTGTAGAGGAGGGGAAAACACTGAAGCCTGAAGACAGTGACTTCAGAGGAGCCCAAACTGAGAGAGGAGTCAGAGTCTTTATGGAGGGTAAGTGAAAGATATTCACGACAACTTTCCGGGTGTTAGGTTGGAGAGGACAGTGTGAACGCTCAAAACCGTGGCAACGTTTAGCTTATGGAACGTTCAACGAAATGAGAATGTGCAGTGATATACTGTAAGTGGGAATCAGATTTCTCAGCAGGTTAAGGCGTTGGCCTCATGATCGGAAGGTTTTGAGTTCAAACCCCGGCTGTGTGATGTTGTGTCCTTGGGCAAGGCACTTCACCCTACTTGCCTCAGGGAGAGTGTCCCTGTACTTACTGTAAGTCTCTTTGGATAAAAGCGTCTGCTAAACGAGGTATTATTATATGGGTTCAGTAAACGTAAAAAAAAATTTTTACAGGCGAGGAGGAGGAGGATGATGATGATAAGGAGGAGCGGCAGCAGCCAGGTATGGATGAAGATGAGGAGGATGCAGCGGAGGTAGACGTGGGAGACGACAGCATGTCGGACGCGAGTGAGGATGGCGATGAACCCGAGGCAGAGAGTGACCTCGAGGGAGAGTCGGAAGACGAGTCCGGTTCGGAGTCAGACGACGACAGCGGGCCGGATCTCGCCCGAGGGAAAGGTAACGTGGAAACGAGTTCGGACGAGGACGAGGAAGACGACGTGGAGGCCATCTTGCGTCGCGAAGAGGAGGAGATTGAGCACGAGTGGGGCGAGTTGTGCAAAGATGCGCCACGGACGGAAGACGTAAGTTCAACTGCTGGAAGATGGCTCATTGTAATTTTGTAGTGGTTATGTAAGAAAAGATCAGTAAGATTTCAGGAACTGACCTAAAGAATTATCCTGAGATTGACCCATTTATTTGAACAAAACCTCCTTTCCACACATTGCTTTTGAATTTAAATACTTTTGACCTATCAGGTAACTAAGAGGCTGGCTGTGTGTAACATGGATTGGGATAGAATGAAAGCCAAGGACTTGCTTGCGTTGTTCAACTCCTTCAAGCCCAAAGGAGGTGTCGTGCTCTCTGTGAAGGTAATGCTACCCTGATTAGCCTGTATTAGGATCTGGATTAGATGCGTTCGTTTCAGTTGAACGCAGCAGGTGACCAACTTCAGTGGCATTTTCTTTTTTCCCAGATCTACCCATCGGACTATGGGAAGGAGCGGGTACAGATTGAACAGACCCAGGGCCCTCTGGAGCTCATGGCTGTGCCCGAGGATCCAGAGAAAGACACGGAGGAGGAAAAGTAGGCCCTGCACTATTCTGCAAGGGAGTCATGTGGCTGAGCGGTTAGGGAGTTGGGCTAGTAATCAGAAGGTACCTGGTTTGAACCCCGGCAGTGCCAACATGACGTTGTGTCCTTGGGGCAAGGCACTTCACCCAACTTGTCCCGGGGGAATGTCCCTGTACTTGTTGTAAGTCACTCTGGATAAGAGTGAGCAGAGTGATAAGAGAGTATTTAGTATCAAAATCTGCCTGAACGATCTGCCTCAGCTGTACTATAACTATCATGGGACCTGAAAACAAACAATGGTAGATCATTTAGTACCTGTTTCTGTTATTTTTGTTTGAGAGACCAGCGTGTGCTTGCCCGCACATCTTATGTGCTCCTCTACAATAAAATGGTCATAAAGGTTTGGGTTGTCTACCTAGCCAGCGACGAGCTGATATTTAACTGTCTTTTAACTGTCTAAGTTAAAGTTCTTGCTAAGGATTGTTGCCTATATATAATATATAACACTATAATCATAAGTGCGTTTGTCTTCTAGGATTTACAGAGAGAAGATGCGAGATTATCAGTTCAAACGTCTGAAGTATTACTACGCTGTTGTGGAATGTGATTCATTGGAAACCGCCGCCAAGATATATGAAGAATGTGACGGCTTTGAGTATGAGAGCAGCTGTGCCATCTTGGACCTGAGGTAAAAAGAGCGGGAAAAAGAAGAGATTAATCAGGAACACATTGTAAAATTGTCTACAGAACACTTCTTGTTGCTATGAAATAAATGGTAAATCACATAAACCATGACAGGTACATACCGGATGATATGACGTTTGACGACGAGCCAAAGGACATGGCCACAGATGTTGACCTGTCTGTTTACACTCCCAAATCCTTCACCTCAACAGCGTCGGCCACGTCTAAGGTTTGGCAAACTTTCATTAGTTCATCTATATTGACTTTTAAGAAGCATTGTTATGTCTGGGCCATTAATTATGTTTTTTAGACTTAAATCTTTGTCTCAAAAAGACAAATACAAGACTCAAAAAACAAAGGTGGCTATTTTTAACCACATTTTACTTGATTAAATTGATTGTCAGGTGGAGTTGACTTGGGATGAGACGGACCATGAGCGGATAACTGCCATGAACAGGAAGTTCAACAAGGACGAATTGCTACAGATGGACTTTAACGCCTACCTGGCCTCCTCCAGTGAAGAGGAAGAGGAGGAGGAAGGAGAAGGGGAGGGATTGATTCAGATGAATGTACAGGAGAAGGAACTACAGAAAGGTATGACCAGAACAAAATGACCAGTTAAACCCTCATTCAGCAACACTGCGTTGCAGTTTTCTAATCGCATGTTTGCTTTTGTCATCGACAACGTAGCTAAAGAACAAGAGGCTCTCCTGGAGGAAGTGCGGAAAAATCCTGTCAAGGGAAAGAAGAAGAGCGCCGAGCAAATCAGCAAATACCGAGAGATGTTGAAGAGCATCCAGGACAAGAATAAGAAGCACCAGGACAAAGACATGGAGATGGAAATCACCTGGGTGCCAGGTAGGAGGCGAGGGAGAGATGATTAAGGGGCTGTGTACAGGGTGGTTTATTACTTTTATTTACTTTCATTTGTTTTTGTCAGGCCTCAAAGAAACAACAGAACAGTTGGTGAAGAAGAAGCTTGAAGGAAAGGATACTTTGACGCCCTGGGAAGAGTTCCTTGAAAAGAAAAAAGACAAGAAAAAACTCAAGACGAAAAACAAGCAGGTGAGCGTTGGAGGAAATGGCTTCTGAAAGAACGGCTAAACTACACTTCTTCTGAAGCAAGCACACACACAATATACTCTGTCTCATGGAATCTTCTTTTTGTCAGGCGTCTGAATCAGACCTCAGTGACGATGAGCTTCCTCCAGATGTGGATCTAGACGACCCCTTCTTTGCTGAGGAACTTGGATCAGTGGGTCAGTACGCTTTCTTTTGTTGAATCATGATAAGCATTTTTTATGACTATCTTTTGGGTAACCTGCAGTAATAATATTGCCATGCAAGTAGTACTGTTTTACCAGTTTTTAACATACATAAAAAGATTGTATGAGTAAGTGTTACAATTTGCTCGTTGTTTTAATTATTTGTCTCCGCGTTTGCATTAGACTTGAAAAAGAAGACAAAAGCAAAGAAAAAGAAGGAAGAGGAGAGGACGCCTGAGGAGGAAGAGGCGTTGGTGAAGAGGAAGGTTGGTATTGGCATGACAGACAGATAGATCGATAGCTGAGGTGCATCAGAGGGCAATAAGCATGGTAATGAGGGGGGTCAGGTGGCTCAGCGGTTAAGCCGTTGGGCTCACGATCGGAAGGTGGTGAGTTTGATTCCCGGCTGTGGCTACATGACGTTGTGTCCTTGAGCAAGGCACTTCACCCTACTTGCCTCAGGGGGGAATGTCCCTGTACTTACTGTAAGTCGCTCTGGATAAGAGCGTCTGCTGAATGACTGAATGTAAATTTAATGATACCGCTAGTTTGCAGACTGTCAGGGTTCTTCTCAGTTCACGTCGATCAGCTCTTGAAAAGGACTCTTGGCAGAAGTTTAGGATGTGTGTTGGTCACAGGGGAGCTCGAAGTGAGGCTGTTTCAAATGACTGGAGCCTCTTCTTTCCGGGGTGTCTGTAGGCTGAGATGGCGTTGCTCATGGACGACGAGGACGACAGCAAGCACAAACACTTCAACTACGACAAGATTGTGGAGGACCAGAACCTCAGCAAGAATAAGAAGAAGAGACTGCTGAAGAAGAACACGACCCAGGAAGAAGAGGACAACTTCAAGGTCAGTGAATCAACAGGTTGCTGGTGGGTGGTCTGGGTGCAGCACCTAGACCAGGGGTCCACTAACCACATGTTAAGGGTCCGGAACAGGGATGGTTCATTTTTCTGGCCCTTGACCTCTGCGTTCGGAGGGGTAACTTTGTTCAAAGCGTCTATGCTTTGTGTCATAGTGACGTTTCCCGTTACCACTTTTGACCAAGGCAGCCGTCTCATTAAACACATCAGTTTGTGCTGTCCACCATCAGAATAATCGCATACTGTCTGAAACTTGTGATTTACGGAATCAACTTTTCACTTGTTGATTTAGTTATTACAGCTCCTGATTGTACATCGAAGATATGAATCACATATATATATAGGCTGAATCGTGAAATCACACACCAGTGAAAACTCGTTTGGATCCTGACTGAATAAGAATGTTAATTTTGGCTTTGTTGTTAATTGGGGTGAACCAAATAGTGACCCCTAGCCTAGAAAAACAATCTGCTACCTGAAAGATTTACTAGATTTACTATGCGAGAAATAATATAGTAAAATAAGCAAGTTTACTCTGCATTGGATGTAAATCTTGTTCCATTTGCTGTTCTTTTTTTCCTGGATTTGCTTTGACTGGTTTAAGTGTCAAGCAAAAGGATGTAACCGTTTCTCTCCAAATGATCTTTGACAGGTGGACGTCGAAGACCCCCGCTTCCAGGCCATGTTCACCTCCCACCTGTACAACCTGGACCCGTCCCACCCTGGCTACAAGAAGACCAAGGCCACGCAGAGCATCCTGGAGGAGAAGCAACGCCGCAGGGAGCAGAGCGTCCACCAGGTGGCGCCAAAGAGCTCCGAGTCCAAGAAACAAGAAATGGGGGCAGACAAACAGGAAAAGACCGACAGCAGCTGCTCAGCTGTGCTCGATCCCTCTAAGAAGGCCATCGACCCAGCTCTGTCCATGCTCGTTAAATCCATTAAAAACAAAACTGAGCAGTTCCAAGCAAGAAAGAAGCAGAAGACCACATAGAGTTGATCTGTAGTAAATTACTGTCTATAAAGCGATGGACTGTTAGGAGCCATTTCCAGGACTTTTTAATTGAATTTTTTTTTACAACAGAGATGCACTTGGGATAAACAGTCAGAAATATATAATACTCCGGACATCATCTCCATAAAATGTTTAATAGTATCTAACAACGTCAATAATTGTGTAAAAGAACAACTGAATTAGATAAGCTTTGTCATTATTCAAACATAGCACAATCATAGGTCCATCAGCACTGTTACAGTTACAGTACAAAGTTATTCTTTAATTCTTCACTGCCTGTTAGAAAACAACATCTACATACAAGCTAGCGACAGGGATACAAAAGACTTCAACAGGTTCAGCACATGATTAGGTTGTACTGGACCACGACTACATTATGTGTACACTTACATACAAAAGGTTAGTATTTACATAAAAACCTTGTAATGATTAAATAAAACATTGTCTGAATCTGGCGACACACAAATGACAACTGACTGATGTTCAACAAAAAAACATTTTATAATACAAAACCATAGAAATTGCACCATGAAAATCGAGTTGCGAGTTACAAGTTACAAGTTACAAAAATATATGGTGAGTTTCTCGAAAGCGGTTTAGGTGTTATACGTTCATTGTCTTTTGTAGTGAAATTCTCAGGAATGAAAGCGATGGGGGAAATACACTGCATACTTGTGTCGCTGATTACATGTTAGGTTTGCAGGACAACATTTATGCGGAGTGAAATATATTGAACGTATGACCTTCATTTGACAGAAACAGTCACCTTTTTTGTTGCTTTTTGGCCACCACAACCCTGATCCTCTAACTGACTTTTAAGGCAGAATATTTCTAACTGTTGCACTGTTTACAGACACATGTTAAATACGCCAAAATTATTTGAAGCATTAGAACATCCTGAGAAAAAAAAAATCCTATCTCGATCATTTCTTCCCTGACCCCTACATAACCTACCCTTCCAAAATGGCATCAGAAACCACAAATTTGCCCTGGATTTTTTAAAGTGGCATGCAACATTTCAGGCGTAGAAGATGAGTTCTGGAATCTGGCCGCCTTGCACACCGGTTCCGTTGGTGCTGTCAGAGGAACACTGGAACTGGAAGGTGACTTTCCCGCACTGCACCTCCGTCATACCCTCCTGACCGAAATAACTCAGCTCGTTCCCATCCAGCACCACGCTGGCCGTGTAGAAGGTGTCCGGCTCGATCTGGACCGGGTACTCGAACCACACGGGGAACGTGCTGCTCGATCCGTCTGAGAAGTACTTGATGAGGCTCTGGCCCAGAGACACGCCCTGACGTTTCAGCTCGATCTTGGCGCTGTACTCCGCTGAGCCGCAGCTGGAGCCGTACAGCCCGAAGCCGGCAATGAACACCCGCTTGTCCACGGCGAACTGGATGCTGTCGCAGCGGCCCCGGTAACGCCACTGGTTGCTCCTGTAGGCGCACGACTGGAAGCGATGGCAGCGTTGCGGGGACAGGCCTTTGCGGGGGATGCTGACGAAGAGCAGGTCGGGCTTCTTAGCCGCCGTGTACCACAGGAAGATGTCGTTGGTCTCGTTGAGCGTCAGCACGCCCGACTGGGCCGCTCCGTTGGCGAAGTCGTCCAGCGCCATGGTTGGGATGCGGATGAGGTAGATGGCTTTGCCCAGCACCAGGCGCTTGTTCTCGATGGTGGGCTGCAGTTCCTGCCGCTGGCATTCGGCCTCGGCCCAGCTCAGCGCCGCCTCGAACACCACCATCTCTTTGGCGTTGAGGGTCTCGCGACGCAGGATGCTCTCCAGGGTCTGGGCGTCGATGTCACAGAAGCCCTCAGAGCGGAGGGCCAGCTCGGCCTGGGCGTCGATCACCTCCCAGCAGCGCTGCGTCAGGTCGGGCTCTTCGAACAAGCAGCTCTGGGACAGAAGCACGCAGGCGTTCTTGGCGCTCAGACTCGTCTCCAGGAAGTTAACACAGGCCCGGGCCAGATGAGGCACTATGTACTTCTTCGCAGCATAGAGGGTAGCCAGGACAGAGTCGGCACACAGGTCGATCTCATCACAGTAAATGTACCTGTAATGTCAAGCGTAGGTATGTTTAGTCAAGCAGGAGATCGATAACACGTGACTTTTAACAAAACTCAGAATTCAGGGTCAACCCAGCACATTTTCATCAGCTAGTATGAGGACAATGTCTACAACAATCACAGAATAGAAAAGAACTGCTCAACTAAACATCTTTCTTCAGAAACAAATGGAGGCTCTCATAAGGCGCAGTAGTAGCACAGTAGTCGACTAACAGTCAAATCCACATGCTTATATCAGGTAGAGAGGAAAAGAAACTTACTTCAACATTGCCAGAAAAGAGGGAGGTTCAACATCAGGTATACGGATCTCTTCCTTATCTTCAGCCAGTTCACCATAAAACATGGCATGGAAAACTGAACTCCCAACAGCCAGAACATACTGAAAAGACACAGAAATGATCAATAAATACACAATATATAATGGGGATTTTTTGGGGTATACAAAATATCTGACATCTTACTTTGTGCCCTGGGACTCGTTGCGTCCCTCCTGGAGGACCCACAACAAAGTGAACATCTGCCATCAACTCACTGTTGAACATGACTGAGTTCCTGTGAATGAAACACACGATGGTTCGAACCGGTAAGAGGACTGATAGTTAAACGTTAAAGTCCTACACCACTGTTAAAGTCTACACCACTGTTAAGGTCTACACCACTGTTAAGGTCTACACCACTGTTAAGGTCCTACACCACTTGATGATGCAATGACAGGGTTCAATTTCAGCCAGTCAATGTTGTTGTTTAGGGAATAGATATCTATTATGAGCAGACTTTGCGGGGGGGGGGGGGGGGGTCTTTGGGGCCTGCTGTCCTGCTTGTGACAGGCTTTGTAAGAGTACATGTTTGCCCTCATAATTTCAGTTACAAAAACAACTTGGACTGCAACCAATAGAAGCAGGAAACACCAAAGGGGCACAGCACACACCTTTCTCGAATGGTAGGATACAGTCCTTGCCAATTAAAACTGTGTATTGTGTTGTTGTTGTTCAGATTCTGCTGCTGGTACTGCTGAACAGCTGTGCTAGCGGAGGCACAAGTGACCGGCGTCTTAGTTGGAAAAAGCTCTGCAGCCATCTTCTTCCCACGTTGGTTTAAATGAGTGATCTCATGGCAGACTTGGGGCCAGTAGGTGTTGGTGTTGATGTAGGCTGATCCTTCAGATGCTTCAAGTCTCTGTAATCACAGGGAACATGAGCAATTACTGAACTATACAGACATTAAAGCTGATCATTTATTTTGATATTTCAATTTTTCAATTAAAATTTTTCAATTTACATTTTTTTCAATTTAATCTAGAAAAGTCTAAATGTGCAGATGTACTTTATAACTACTATATCAGGTATCTGTCCCTCAACCCTCCTCGGAAGAGAGGCCAAGCCTAAGGTACACTTGGGAGTTAAGGGTGAGTGGTGATAATCAGAAGGTTGTGAGTTCAAATCCCGCTGTGCCAACATGACATTGTGTCCTTGGGCAAGGCACTTCACCCTACTTGCTTCAGGGGGGAATGTCCCTTTACTTGTTGTAAGTCGCTCTGGATAAGAGCGTCTGATACATGACTAAATATTAAGTATCTAATCAAGCAAACTTTCCCCCTGAATTATTGCAGCATTTGGGGGACAGGCTGCTCCAGTTCAGCTTTTAGATCTAATTCCCAATCTTGTCAGTTTGTGTTTAACAGTAAATCGATCTTATCAGCAAGGTAATCTATCCTCATTGTAATACATTTACAGGCAAGTGGGAAGTTTACTTGACAAACTAGCTTGGCTAGGTAACAGACTAGATAAGATGGCTAGTTAGGCCTTTTGTTTTGATATCATTTCCCAGCTGCAGATACTAATATAATACTTTACAACACCAATATTTCTGCTAAAACGCAGCTCTACCATGTCAGTTTAATCTTTCTTTATCTACTTTAATAAGCTTCTGTCCGGAAGATGACTGAGTTTCCAACCTTAACACATTGCTAGCCGTGAACTGTTACGCTAACAATTGTAGCCAATCTGTCTTGCAGATAAAATATTGTTTTTGTTACAATATCCTGTACTTACCTAGTCCAACAAGTCAGTCATACACCTATATTACTGTACTAGTGGATATCTTGATGTGTTGTGAAGGGTTTTTATAACATTATAAAATAACGATGTTACCATCGCAGCTAGCTGCTCTCCATGTAGCTGCTAAGATAGCAGCAGGCTAGTTGTTTACAAGACAAAGAACAAACTAGTTAAATTATCCACTTTAAGCTGCAAAGTTGTAGTCGTATTTTGTTTTTCGCGTTAATGTATTGGTCATAGGTATCCAGCGGGTTATTATTACTTATCTGTTATCTGAATTAATGAGATAACTTGTAGACTCAATGTTAGTTAAAGTTCAGGGCATGTCCTGTCACCAGTCACAGGGTGGTGCTTATTAAGCAGTCTGCACTCTAGTCTTTACTATCTTTACACCATAACCAGCAATAATTAATTTACAATTAAGTATTGAATTGGGAAAACAGATTTAAATAATTGGTGGAAAATCACCTGAAATATGACATATTTAAGTGAGTTTAGCCTATAATCAAGTGTCACGCACACATTGTTGTTGATACATATTTGCTCTATGATTAAATGTCCTGTTAGAAAACCAATGGTTGAAAATAAAAAATAAAAACATTTCTAGAAGCATATTAGAAACTTAACTCTTAAATAGCCGATTGTAAACCTTTAATAAAATATTTAGGCAAAAAGTTGAATTACAGTGATAATATGCCGTTTTACATTACGAATTCGTAACGTGGCCTTAAACTGACTAATAATGAGTAATAAATACTATTATTATTATTAGTAGTAATAATATATATATATTTATTGTAAAATACAATATGCGTGAAAAGTTCCTATTTAAAAAATATATATATTTAATGCGGATGAACCCGAAGCCAGTTTGTGTTTTCATACTTCGGCTTCCGTACAGACTCGCTTGATCGTGTTTTCAGATGTTAAAACTTGTTCTTTCCACTCTGGGAATGTCAATTAATACCAACTTTGGTTAGATTTCATACATTCCAACAACTCAGTGTGAGTAAAAAATACTGAACTTGCAGGATATCATCAGGAATGTCAATATAATAAACGTACAGCAGTATCTTTCTGCTGTGATCGCATTAATGCGCATCAGTTAGCACTAGCTGCCTAGCTTGACAGATATCTAGATATATTTCCGCAGAGTTCCTGGTTCGTACTTGCGACGAACACGGAATCATATTATTATTAATAATGATTAAGGTAACTATACAGACCGCTGGACTGCTTGTTTTTGTATGGTTGTTCTTCGGGGACTTTGTTTTATGTTGGTTTCACAATAGTGCAAAGACTAAACCGTCACAGAATGAATATTCTAGAAAAAGTACACCTGACAATCAAGACCAGAGTTGCTTTTGCCACGTAAGTATAACATTATTTAAATATTGCAATGTTGTATTGCATTGTCATTTTCAATCATCTTTTATTTTGGATGGTGTGATGTAATTGTGAGACATAACAGTTCAGATCCAGCTCTTCTAGCATTTTCTACTGTCACCTTAATTTGACGTCACACCTCCAGGAACAAATATTAGTCCTCTCACTTAATAGATCAATGGTGTACAATGTGTCCACGCTGTCTCCATTATCTTACATTTCATAATAAGATTGTGCTGGAAAAAATATATAAATTTAACAACGTATTCTTTGCTAAGTGCGTCAACCACGAGATGAGTGTCTCTATTGCCCCATTACACTCAACACAAACTTCAAGTTTATGTGTTACCAATAAAGGAGAAACCAGAAAGAGGTTTAAATAAACTATCCTTTTATGTAGAATGGATAAAAATACTATAGTATGCATGAACTAGGAACGATACAAGAAAATAGCGTGGTGTACCCTGATTGGTTTAACTTGGAGTAAAAAAACAAATACAGTGTGGGATTTGTAGTCCTGTACAGTGTAAGAACAGCAACTTTACTTCAACTCGAGTGAAGGGAAGACTACAGTCATTAAAGAGGCGGGGGCTCATCTGACAGCTGTAATTTGACAGCCATGGACATATTACTTTGTTTGGAGGCGGGGTCCAAGTGGTACATACCCACGAGGAAAGTCAGTGGTCGTGAAATGACAGATCACTGTCTTCTATCACAAGCTCTACATCAGCTCTCTCAGAATACTTATTTTAAATCACCTTATCCATGCTGTCGTAACAGCATGTCATTTTAAGTGGAGTCAGTTCAAGTGTTCAACAGCTTAAAATAGCATATTGTAAGAACTGAGTGTCTCCCTTTGAGGAAATCAACTGCAAAAGTATTAAATACCAGTATGCTCAAAGGAATTGGTTTCATATGGACGACTTCACAACTTTTCTTCACGATCAGTGGACTGTATTGTGGACTGTATTCTGAGGTCAGTCTGATATAGGTGGTATACTGTATATACATATATGTTCTTTTTTTGAATTGTCAGATAAGTGCGTAGAGAAGGCCTTGCACAATTGTACGACAAGCTGCATGCATATGTTCCAAATGAACATGCGTCTAGTGCAACATGCATTCGTTTTTCGGTAGTAAAAAACTAACCTAGTTGCCCACTTATGGCGCAGCTCACTTTTTTTGTTGTTGTTTAGGGACAAGTTGCATTGGTGAGGTTGAGGGCTCAGGTGTCTGACTAGCTCAATGCAGTGTTGCTTTCATATAGCAGCTGTCCTTTCATTAATGCATGTGGGGATAAACCCTCCTGTCCACTCTTGGATGATGAAAATGAAATTTGTGACAGATTTCTGTAGGACAGACGGACACCCAAGTTACAAAACAGATATATCTTGTAGGAAATAGTTTTTGGAAACGAGTTTGGCCACATACGTACATTGAGTCAGGAAGTTTTGAAATGCCACTCTAGCTCTTTTGATTTGTTTCAAATACATTCCCAGAAGTGACTTCAAGTTGTTTTTCCTAATCCTCTTAGCTTTTAATAGCAAAATGAAACAATAATTTTTTGGGTTTCCTCAGTTAACTGGTGTCTTGGACGACTGCTTCTGCGACATTGAAAGCATTGATGTTTTCAACAACTTCAAGATTTACCCGCGCATTAAGAAGTTGAATGAGAGAGACTACTTCAGATATTACAGGGTAAGTGAACTGTAACAGTGCTTAAGAAGTGTCAGAGGTCAACAGACTAGTCTTGTACAACAAACAACTTTACATCTTATTTGTTGAGCTAACCAAATAAGTTGTTGTAAAAAATGCTTTACAACAGACACACCCTTAATCACACCCATATTCTGAAGCATGCTAAACTCAAGCAAATAGGCAAAACAATGTCCTTAGTACACCACATCTTCACATCTTCACTTAACCACAATATAATCTTGACAGTTTTAACAGTAAACATTTTTTTAAATAAAAATGGCAGTTTGAAAAAATGCAGACCTTGATTATTTACAATGATACAAACCCTTATTATGATACAGTTTAATCTCAAATAAATCGGCCAAGCAAAGCTTCTGTGTACCCCATGCTTTACATTTCAGAAAATGTGTAGCCAATAAAAAAAACTATTAATTAATTATTTGTTTATTTAGTAGATACTTTCCTCAATTTTATACCACTGAACTTTTGCCCCCCTAGGGCTATGCACAACTTGGATTTGCCCATTGATTCAATTTTTGACAATCAGGTGTTGATTTTCTCTCGATGCAAGCATGATTGATGCACCCTGTAGTGGATGGAAAATAAATAAAGATGCAGATAATGTAACCGTAGGAAACTGAAGGTTGTATAATAACTAGCATACAGCATAACTAGCAATAACTGTTGCATCATCAAGGTAGGTTCCAAAAAGGAAAGTCTCGCTCTGCTTGACTCCATCCACTGAATGCACAGGGATACAAGATCAAAAGTACCTCATGTGTAAGCTATCCGCTTCAATGAACAATTTATTAATAACCCATAACAGGAAGAATATACACATATTGACGCTTTTCATGTTGTGAATGGGAGCATGTGGATCCTGCAGTGTTGATCTGTACTGCATCAATGACTTGTCTGCTGCGGCCCTCCTGGACGCCAGCTCAATGAACAGAGCTGGCGATGTAGACGGTCTTATCTCTGGAAAGAGAGTTTTATAAGCTCTTTGTTGTCATGCATGGTTGACGTGTCAATGGAATCAAATCATGTCATCAAATCATTTAGGCTCTGTACACGTAACATTTCTTGTTGTCTAAGTCAGTGGTTCCCAACCCTGGTCCTCAGGGAACACCTGTCCTGCATGTTTCCCTGCTCCAACACACCTGATTCAAATGAATGAATCGTCATTCAGCTCTGCAGGTGCCTGCCTATGACGCATTCATTTGAATCAGGTGTGTTGGAGCAGGGAAACATCTAGAACATGCAGGACAGGTGTTCCCTCGGGAACAGGGTTTGACTCTAATGAGTCATGTTTGATACAGCGACCAGAAAAGGCCTTGTTGTCAGCCTAAGGAAGATGACAGTTAGATAATTAGCTACTAGAGCAGTGGTTCAGTGGTACTTAAATTACTATTACGTAAATTATTAGCAGTGGTACTTAAATTACTTATTTTCTTATTTTTTATATCTGACCTTATCGTGCCCGCCTATTGATATTGCCATTGTTATTGCTATTGTTATGTTATTGTCATTATGTATATTACCCTGCGACTCTGTGTGCTGTACTTTACCCTGCTGCTGTTGTGAACTGCAATTTCCACCCCCTGGAGGACAAATAAAGGTTCATCTAATCTAGTTCTCAACCCTGGTCCTCAGGGCCCACAGTCCTGCATGTTTTCGATGTTTCCCTGCTCAAACACACCTGATTCAAATGAATGAGTCACTATGAAGCTCAGCAGAAGCCTGATAATGACAATTCATTTGAATCAGGTGTGTTGGAAGGGGGAAACATCTAAAACATGCAGGACAGTGGCCCTGAGGACCAGGGTTGAGAACCACTGTACTAGAGGATGATCAGGTGACACATATTAGTTGGATCACCTTGCTTCCTCTTTGCTTCTCTGAAGGTCAACCTCAAGCGACCCTGCCCCTTCTGGCCGGACGATGGACACTGCTCCATCAAGGACTGCCATGTTGAGCCATGCCCAGAGGTCAGAGTTCACGCCGAATGCAATTGTTTTAGCTAACGACTAAAGACTTTGCTTGCATTAAGCAATATCCCATTCCAAATCACCCAATGCTTTCCCAGCAAACAGCCATGAGCAACCTGGGCTATATTCATCAATGCCCTTCTGGTACATAACAAAAAGCAACTGCTTGGAAGTAACGCTATGGACAACTGTATCAAGGGAATTGGGATGAGACGTTCACCTGTCCTATTGTTTTATGTTTTATTTCTCTTTCCAGAGCAAGATCCCAGTTGGAATTAAGTCTGGTAACTACAATAAGGTCAGCCGCTGGTCCCAATAGATCTATTAAAATGTAATGAGTGTAAACACGTTAGGTGTCTGCTCAGACACGAGGGGGGTGTTTTTAAACCAGTTTGTCTCTTTGAAACACGATAAAGCTTTGTGTAACATAACGCATGGTTGATTCCTAGGATTGATGAGATATGTTCTATTAACCAAACCCTCTTTTGTGTTGAGTCAGCTGTATTACCTTACATCCAGATGCAAACAGACAACTGTGTTTGGTTTATTTCATTATTATTATTATTATATTGGTTTATTTATTTATTATTTTCACATATGGACTTGGAGTTCCGGGCCTTTTCCTGCATTTGTACCAGACTTGTACAGTCTGATGTTTGTTAGCTAAAGCTTAGCTCAGTTCCTCTTGTTTGTCTAGTAATGAGTCATATAGACGTGGACTGACAAGAATGGAAGGTATTTCCAGTCATTTTAAGTGCATTTTATTTGGTAAAATAATAAAACGTCAAGAGTAAATATTTTCCAAATAGTCAAGAGGGAGTTTAAACTGTTTAGTGTCTAAAGCTTAATGATCCTTTTCTTTGATCGTTTGAACTTGTTGTTTTAGTCAGTGGGCTGAAGGCTATTGCACTCAGCTGTTTCGGACACAAACATTGTCGTCTTGTATCAATAAAGGATATCGCAGGTGTACAGAAGCAATGTCGTAGTGTAGACATTCCATCGTAACAGTTGAAAATACACAAACTAGAAAACGTGTTCATTGAACGGTTGGCTTTTAGCCAAAGCAGTGTACATCAGGGGGATTTGAACCTCTTGATTTGCAGTAAAACATTTAGAGGTCATTATTGTGTTTCTTTTTTGTGTTATTTGGTTACGATTTGTCATGTAACAGTTTGGTGTTGGCCTCATGGTTTGCCAGTTGAAACAGTTGTGGAAGATTAGATTATCGTTCTGTCAGCGTTTGTTCCACAGCTCAGGGCAGGGGGGGGGGGGGGGGGATGCAAGTCAACGTGGCAGAGAGAGGGAAAAGCACAGCAGGTGCCTGTAAGACCAGGAGAGGTACATTAGCCACACAGTGGTAATCCCCCCCCCCCTAACTAGCTATGTGGCCAGAAGGCAGTTAGCCTTACTAGGCATGTGTTCATAACTGGCTTCTTGGTGTTAAGCGCTCTGATATTGTGATCTCAACAGCATCATTTTCTGTCTCTGTTCTGTTGTTGTTGATTTTTTGGGGACTTCTAGTGTAAAATGTTCAGGGTGAGTTGGGGAAAGGTTTTGGCTGAGTTGGGGAGGAAACGTGCCCCTTTTAAGTAGGTCAGGTCGGTGTTTTTCTTAACAATGATATTTTTCTTTCTACATAGTACTCCCAGGCACCCAACACTATAACAAACATTGTGGACTGTGAACAAGCCCATGAACTTGGAGCTATTAACAGCACATTGAGGTAATAGCATACTATACTTGCATATGATATTCTTTCTGGCATAGTTATTATTATTATTATTATTATTATTATTAATAATAAGATTTAATTCCCAAAGTGGTACAGGATAACTTAATGGAAAATGTAAACGATAATCATTTGGCGATATTGTTCATCATACATTATAGAAATGAGTCTTTTTCTTTTAAATTTTTTTTTTTTTTTTTACCAAACTGTTTGACTTTTTATTTCTTGCCAGCAACCAGAGTAAAGAGGCGTTTGAGGACTGGGCTCGCCATGACGACGCGCAGGACCACTTCTGTCTGCTAGACGGTGAGAAGCTAAGCTCTAACTTCAAACATCTGATTATTATTCATGATTCATTATTAACTACTGATTGATGAAAATACCAAACACATTGTGTTTTGTCGATGTAATCATCGGGTGTGAATAAAAATAAATAATTTGCAGTAAATTATCAAAGGTATAAAGAATCCATTTGTATCCAAATACGAAAAAGAATCCAAGTAGGTCAACCGATTACTTTTGAAATTTTATAAAGTAGCTTTTTGAATGAGAATCACAATCCTTCTGTATTTGCCATGTAAGTTACACAAATGTGGAATTTACTGTGGGTGCGAACGATGAACATGTATATCTGAACATATTGAGACACACCCCCATCCCACAATAAACATGTATATCTGAACATATTGAGACACACCCCCATCCCACAATAAACATGTATATCTGAACATATTGAGACACACCCCCATCCCACGATGAACATGTATATCTGAACATATTGAGACACACCCCCACCCCACGATGAACACGTATATCTGAACATATTGAGACACACCCCCATCCCACGATGAACACGTATATCTGAACATATTGAGACACACCCCCATCCCACGATGAACACGTATATCTGAACATATTGAGACACACCCCCACCCCACGATGAACACGTATATCTGAACATATTGAGACACACCCCCATCCCACGATGAACACGTATATCTGAACATATTGAAACACCCCCCATCCCACGATGAACATGTATATCTGAACATATTGAGACACACCCCCATCCCACGATGAACACGTATATCTGAACATATTGAGACACCCCCATCCCACGATGAACACGTATATCTGAACATATTGAGACACCCCCCCATCCCACACGTCCATCAGCTTCAGTCCTTCACGATGTCCTGCCTTTCAGACGAGACGTCCCCTGATGCCGAGTACGTCGACCTTCTCCTCAACCCTGAGCGCTACACTGGCTATAAGGGGCCGTCTGCATGGAGAGTGTGGAACAGCATCTACGAGGAGAACTGTTTCAAGTGAGAGACACATACCCGCACTTTGGGAAATACTTTGATCTAAGTTGGCTATCTTGTACTATTTGTACCCTTGTTTATTTAAATTAATTAGATTAGATTCAACTTTAATGTCATTACACAGGTACAAGTACAGGGTAACGAAATACAGTTAGCATCCAACCAGAAGTGCAAAACAGTTATTAAACAGAATATAATAAATATAAGTATACTCAGAATATACACAGTATGAACAGTATAATCATATTATACAGGGTATGTACAGATTAAAGTGATTTTAGACAAATGTACAGCTGTATAGTACAAGATGCTACAGTATTAAACATAAATTACAGGGTTGCATGTATGTACAGTTAGTGCAAATGAAGTTGTGTATGTCTAAAATGATGGGTTTATATTGAGTGTGGTGACATGGAAGGTATTTGTTGTTTGCAGGCCCAGATCAGTGTATCGACCCCTCAACCCACTGGCTCCAAGCAGAGGTAAGTCATGTTTTTATACTGTTCATCTTACTGCACCCCTTTTTATTTGTCCATATATTTTTCATGAACTAAGCTGTTGTATAAAGGTTTTGGAAACTCTTATTTTGTACAGTCATATTTCATATATATATTTCATATATTTATTTATAAATAAAAACATAGAAGTGTGAATAATGTTTTTTGCAAACCAGCAAAGAAAATACATGCAATTATTTTTTTTATTCAAATTGTATGGTTTTCCCACATACGAGTTATGTTTTCAGTGAGTTTATTGTATACTTGCTATTAATAGTATGAGTCATGTGGCTCAGCGGTTAAGGCGTGGGGCTAGTGATCGGAAGGTTACGTGTTTGATTCCCGGCTGTGGATACATGACGTTGTGTCCTTGGGCAAAGCACTTCACCCTACTTGCCTCAGGGGGAATGTCCTTGCTGTAAGTCACTCTGGATAAGAGTGTCTGATAAATTACTACATGTAAATGTAATGATTTTAACATGCTGTGGGTTTCCTTGTCATCCTTTACACCTCTAGGAGATGATGATGGTAAGTGCTAGTTCATGTATTTTAATGTATCTATTTTCTATTGGGAGTTTAATAGTAAGATCCTTATGTTAATACAAACTGACTCGTCTTTTTTTTCATGCATTCAGGAGAGGGCTTTTACGACTGGCTTGAAGGTAAAACATTTATTTTCAATTATGTAAACCTTTTAGTTTTAATTGTAAAGGTTTGTCATTTATTATAGTTTGGCAAGACAATTACAACTATTATGTGAGGGAAATTCAAACAGCTAGACACAGTCATTGTAGCAAAGTCATTTTGCATGTTGTGCTACTCTATTGCTTACGATTAAAAGTCAGTGGAGAAAAATAAAAGACATACCGTATTTTTCGGACTATAGGGCGCACTTAAAAGCCTTTATTTTTCTCAAAAAACGACACTGCGCCTTATAATCCGAAGCGCTTTATATATGGATTAATTATTTTGTTTACTGACCTCTAAGCGATTTTTGTGTGGTACAAGGCACTAAATAAAAATAATTTAGTACGACTTTGGTAAACTACAAAGCCGCACCGCTTGCAGCAATACGGCTACCGTAACCAGGAGTGTCGCGGAGTAATACATACTGTGCTTCACCATAATATTATTCGACTGATTTATCTGACTTTATCTGATTTATCTTACGTTTTTTTCCCACTTAATACGCCTTATAGTCCGTTGCGCTTTATATATGAAAAAAGATCGAAAATAGACCATTCATTGACAGTGCGCCTTATAATCCAGTGCGCCCTATGGTGCAAAAAATACAGTACCCCTACACATCTCTACTTCAAGCCATCAAACTCTCCCTGGAATATTTTTCAGGCCGTCTCTTGTCTTTTACTTCCAACATCTCAGTTATGTCAAACCAACCCTGACAAGCCGCCTCTTCTTTCTGTCTGCTGGCTTTGAAGTGTTTCGCCTGGGCAGACAGAGGCTGTTGAGACCTCTGGGCTTTAGGTACAAAGACTCAGAGTTCTGTTACCTTCACTGGTGACTTCATGAAACAAGTCTTTGTCATCATGTTCTATGATGCAAAGTTACATTATTGAGCCCTCAAATATCATGACAGCCGTATAGAGCAGGTGTTGAACTGAAAAGCCTGATCCTTTTGGTAATGAGTTAAGATGCTGTGGAATAAATACATACATTATCACCACTGGTTTAACAGGACTATGCCCCATCAATAGAGATACAGTCAAATGACTTTCAGCTCTTTTTTGGGGGGGGGAGTGAAATGTTCCGTATGTGAAACTGTGTTGTTCTTTTCCGAACAGGGTTGTGTCTGGAAAAGAGGGTATTTTACCGGCTCATCTCCGGTCTCCATAGTAGCATCAATATCCACCTGTGTGCAGAATACCTGTTGGATGGTAAGACACCCCGCCCCTAACCTCTTTGCTATTGAATATATGAAAACGTGAATGGACTTCATTGGTTATTATCCAATCCTATCGATCGCACCGATGTTGGATCGGTGTTTGACGATGCACAAGATTCTTCCTGCAGCGTGTTCGTTTTTTCTCGATTTATTACACCATGCGACCCTTCGTTCGGTTGTTACTCTCGTTTCAGAGGGCTGGGGGAAGTCAGTATGGGGCCCCAACGTGCAGGAGTTCCGTCAGCGCTTCGACCCGGCTGAGACCAAAGGAGAAGGAACACGGCGCCTCAAAAACCTGTACTTCCTGTATCTCATCGAACTGCGAGCGCTGTCAAAGCTGGCGCCGTATTTCGACCGGGCCTTCATCAACCTGTACACAGGAAACTCCCAGGAAGACACGGGCACCAAGGAACTGTTACTGCAGTTGTTTAACGAGACCCAGTATGTAGACGATGAGGATAAGATGTCGCAAACATGTAACATCAAAATACATTATCACCAAAAATACATGATCATTAGACATTTTATTTTTTTCTTCTTCAGAGCCTTCCCAATGCACTTCGACGAGAAGTCGATGTTTGCAGGCCACAAAATTGAAGCAAAAATATTGAAGGTGAGCCCAAATCCACCTCACTGACAATTATAGAAGCTTCAATACTACATGAGGATTCTAGTTTGCGGCATTTCTACTTCCTCTCCCATAAAAC
Source organism: Neosalanx taihuensis (assembly GCA_030340665.1). NCBI lineage: Eukaryota > Metazoa > Chordata > Actinopteri > Osmeriformes > Salangidae > Neosalanx > Neosalanx taihuensis. The sequence goes on from CM059314.1 coordinate 7,910,463, forward strand.
TCGGGCAGAAAAAAATATATTGGAAAAAGTGTTCTCCAGACTTTTGAAAGGTGGAGCGTTTTAGTGGTTAGAGGAGCAGCTGGCTCAGTGCTTGGCTGGTCAACCAAACCAGTCAGTTTGTGGTCAGCTATGTTAATGATTCTCATGCCAGTTACTTGTGTGTTTAGTGGATATGAACACCTGTTATCACAAATTATCTTCCCACACTGTGGGTATGGTTGTGCATACATTTGTTGTACGTCTATCTTCGTAGTAAAAAAAAAATGCTCCATGTTAAATAAATAATTATACTAGAAATAATCTAACTATAATATTTATATTTTTGTTTTTAAAAATTCTCGGTTGTGGACACCTGATGTCCTTTACCTTTTATCTTTATCCTTATTGTTTGCAATGGTCTGCAAATTCCCCACTGCTGGACAAGTAAAGGATTGTCTTATATTACCTTACCAGGAGGAATTCCGTCTCCATTTCAAAAACATCTCCCGAATTATGGACTGTGTGGGATGCAGTAAGTGTCGTCTCTGGGGAAAGTTACAGGTATGTTGTTTTATGCCCTGTTTTTATAGAAAGAAATTAATAACTATATAATTGACACATTAGTCATTCCTTGAGTTACGTGAATCTTTGTCAAATGATTTTACTCTAAGTATGAATTTAAGGAGTTTACTCATAGTAAATCAGTTGAGTGTTATTGTACAATTTTGCCTTTACAAATGTGTCTTCACTCCTGTGATACATAGATCATTTCAGTCCAGACTGCTTACTCTTGAAAATCCTATTCATATGGTGTCATAACCAATGCTGACCTCTGTAACTCTCCACTCTGCGTTACAGATCGAAGGACTTGGTACAGCCCTGAAGATCCTTTTCTCTGAGAAGGAAATTAAGAACCTTCCGGAACACAGCCCTTCTAAGGGCTTCCAGTTGACTCGGCAGGAGATTGTCGCTTTGCTGAACGCCTTTGGAAGGTTGGTGTTACACCCCCCCCCCCCCCCCTTTCTTTAGGAAACATCCTTTTTTTAATGTGCTTTTCACAACCGTAAAATATAAAAAACAAAATAATTGATTCTCAGTTCAAAGCAATTGAATCCCAGTGATATATGGTCAAGAGGTGTTTATAAAGCTGTTGATCTTTCTCGCCTAACCGTCTTTTTCAGACTATCCACAAGCATACATCAACTCCACAACTTCAGAAGCTTACTTAATAGCAAGAGGTAACAGACAGCGTGGCCACATGATGGAAGAGGAAACTGCAATAGTCGTATCCTGCCCAGGATGAGGCCACTTTCAGGGACTTCAGAGTCAGCACTGACACCCCGTCTCTCCCATCATCCCGCTGGGTGACGCTTCTCAAGATTGTGGTTTGAAAGGCCCCCCTGCCAGATGTCTGCAGTCAGACTGAGCGTTCCCAGCACACCTGAGTGTCAGACACCTGAGTGGGTTCTAGTTTTCATCTCACCTTTGTTTTCTGTCTGTGAGTCCTGCTGGACTGTGTCTTTCTGTCCCTTTTACCTACCTCCCTGTTCCCTGTGTCGTCCCCCCCCTCCGCATTAATCATCTCAGGCATACTAGTTGTAATCTTGCTAGAACATTGGAGTGCGTACACGCTTGATTGACTAATTGAGTGATTGACTGATTGAGTGTGTGCACGATTACTGAGGAGAAGGAGAAAAAAAAATCCACAAAGAACTGTTGCAGCTATATAAAAAAAATCTTCTTTTTTAATTTTTATTCCCAAAACTTTTACAGCTGTTATTTCGACACTTGTAGCAGCTTTTCGCTCTTGTAGGAGTCGCGGATTTCTTCTGTTTCCGAACGCACGTGTCGTTGAGTGAATGTGTGTGTGCGCACATTTCTGCTGTTAAATGGTGTCCCAACATAGATTTACTGCACAACACGCATATATTAGGGAATGATTAGATGAAAAACATGGCAGTATTATCTTTTATAGATGTTATATTGGTCATCATGCCTAATTGGTCCTTCTACATATTTATATATATGTTTTGGTGATTTCAGTTTGTTTTTCTCGAATCCTGAGATAAAAATAAATAAATCCCCCCCCCCCCCCCCCTTCTAAGATCAAGAAGGTATTCCATTGCAACTTAAATGTTGTTTAATATAGATATTCACATGTTTGTTGAGTATTCGGTCTGAAATGTAACTCCTAGACCCCTGGAGTTAAGATGCCATCATGTTCAATGAGAATCTTAAGGATGGTGTATTCTGTATACACAACCGAAAATTAACCTTTTTTTGTTGTTTCTACAGTAAATATTCCAACGTAAACATTTTTGGAATTTGACTTTAGTAATGGCAATGACTTCTCATACCTATCCTACGTGTCAGCAATTTGACATTACTACGGTTATTACTTGAAATATGAAATCTTAGATACTTGTTCCAGATACCAGTGTGAAAGCGGTTTTGTTGTGCTCTCTTAAATATACATTTATTTAGAAACGGACCAAAGATTTTATGTTGCCTTTTTTGGGTCACATCTGATATTCCAAACCTTTTGACCCCATCAAGTGTTAAAGTTCTGAGGATATGGAAAGGAAGAAGTAATCCTAATAAAAATGTTCTCCATTACCTCCACATAATATAAGCATGATTTTTCCAACCATGTTTAGAAATGGGAAATCTCTTAAGGACCTTTAGTGAGCAAGACTGAGCTACTCGTTTTGTTTGAAATGAAAGTTCTCATGGACACAATGTCTTGGTGGCTTGGTAGATTTTTTTGTTTGCGTGAGTGTGAAAGTCAACTGTTTGTATGTGTGTATGTGTATTTGTGTTATAAGCCTTGCATGCTGTCTACAACACCAGATCATCCTGTGTTCTCTACTTGTCTGCCTTAAAAGTTTCCAAGAGTAATTTTAGAATGGAAAAAAAGCCTTCTGGATGGACAAAATGTTCAACAAGATATTTTGTCACTTGATTCCCAGCTTTCTCCTGTCTGCCTTTGTAGGATGATGATGACTCATGACAATTTGTAAAGGAAATAATCGCAGAACTTTTCAGATCTCTATGATTATATATAGTTGCACCTATATATATTGATGTGTATACTGTACTTGTTGAGTATATTTATTTGAACAGAGGATTAAATATTTCTGGTTGTCATTCAAATCTTTGTGTGTCAATGGGCTGGGGCTATAATTTTCAAATGCACGCATTAAGGTTAAGTATATTTCATTGAAAGGACCACATAATTGAGCTAGGATTATTACTCTCAAGTGAATAAAATAATCCATAGTGTAGTTTTCAAGTATGAAGAAAATGCTCAATCGTTTTTTGTAATGTTTATGTGTCAATAGGCATTCCACAACACATCCACAAACACAAAATATATAACTTTGAAGTGAAACTGCATTACAAATGACATACAAAACACCGTTCTTAGAAATATATAATCTAATCTTTCCATATCATAATATACGTTCAGTTACACTGTTTGATTTTAAAGTCTCAGATGGTGATTTTATCTTTCTAAAATACTTCTATGATTCCAAGAAATGATGTTTGTCCTTTATATATGAACAACAGTCCCTGTATGTTTGAACTAACAAGCAATAATGTAGTTTAGATTTTGCCTGAAATACTGCACACATTAGTATCTCACATTGTAAGAACTGCTGTTTGTCATAGAGCAAAAGCGCCTGAAGATGAACTTTTCAACTTAAATTTCTTTTCATTCAGCGTCTTAGGTCATGCTGCTATTTGACAGCAGTACAGATAAAAACAATAAAACAAATAAAAATAAAAACAACAGGCCTACTTAAAAAAACATATATATATATATATATACAGTGTTTGTCAAAACTTTGGAAACGTAGTCTTTTATAGTTTTTGAGAGACACATGCATATGCAACAAAATAGGCCATTTGAAAGGCTGAAGATTTACTTTGAACAAAATAGTGGTACTTATAGTACAGTTACACAAAAAAGATTGATAAATCTTAGAGATGATGTAACATTTTCAAAAATCAGCTTTTTAATCTAACTTCTCTAAAGTAAAAATGTACAGTTCAGTGACAATTGTCCAGTAACAGGACCTGCATACAACTCAGTTTAAAAATATGAAGTTTCACTAATCTGTGCCGACATCACAGTAGCCTACAAAGTTTCTTTGAAATATTGTGAGACATTAATGTATCACAATATCTGCAATAAACAGAAATGGTCTATGTTCTTCGAATTTTTGCAACTTTCTACCTCTAAATTAGCCACACTGATCACATCGCGCATATGGAGTTTACGGTGAACAGCGCCATCTAGTGTGAGGCGGCGCTGCGCATTAACATGCAGATTATGGATATGAGTACAGCTCCCCTGCTGTTGCTGTCAGTCGCTGCTCGTCAGTGTTGGTATGAACCGTAAAACTGCTGTTTCTGCTCCCCCAATCATAGCAGTCTGTGGATAGACTGTTGAAAGGTGGAGAAAGGAAGAAAAAAAATGTTTATAGGCGATTTATAGTATTTTCAAAGAGCATTTTAGACCATTGAAGCCTTACATTTCAATGACATAACTTTTGCAAACAACCACCGCAGCAGATTCTTAACCTGCTACTAATTAAATGTCTGTTAACGTTATGTAAACATGACTAGCGTTCAGAATATGTTTTATGTCGCTTACGTAGCTGCGTTGTTCTGAGCAGGTATGCTCCAGGCTAGGTCATCATCACTGTCATACCGCCGGGGGTTGTCAAAGAAATAACCTCGCGATGACAGCACATGGTTTGGGATCACGGAGCCGCTCTGAAAAAAATCCCTTTTGATAAGACTTGTGATTCCTTGCTTCATTCATGCTATTACAACGCAGCAATACAAATGGAGACCCTCTAATGCCACATCCAGACAGCAACCCGAAAAACACTCACCCTGTCCTGGGGTGGGCGGCGGACCCTGAAGAAGTAGACCACCAGGGAGGTAGGCAGCAACTCCCAGACGAAGAGAATCACCCCAAACACGATGTAGCCCCCGTCTCCCAAAGAAGATCGCAAATCCGCCTGGATATAGACGTGCAGATGAACAGCCGAATTCATTCTGAGACTTTCTTGAGCATTACAGCATGAATGATGAATTGGCATGGAAGCAAGATGGCTTTCTAAATATATGAGTCTATTCATTTACAAACATCCGGTTCGCTGTTACCTGGTCGGAAACGTTGTACCAATCGTAGTCAAAGGAGTTGATGGTTTCGATGTCTGTCAGAGCTAAAACCACAAGGTTGTAACAGGCACGAGATGCGTACAGCAGAACCACCATCACGCCAATCAAGGTTACCTGGCACACGGATGTTCCCTAGAACCCCCCCAAAAAAACAAAACATGTCCAACAGGCTATACAACGACCACAAACGACTTCAGAAGAAACTAATCGATTATACACATAGAAAGCAGTTTCATCCTTTTGGACTAAAATAGGTCAATGGACTCTTACCTTAGACTCTAGATAAATACTGCCAATAGACATCTTAGCCACCTTGTACAGGCAAACAGACAGAGAGATGGCGCAGAGTACAAAGAGAGTGTCGTTGATGGTAACCCGGACAAGGACAATAGTCTTGACTTCTGTGGCAGTTATTTTGACCAATAGGGCACAGGCCAAGTTCACCACCAGGAAGAGGAGACTGACACCCAAGAAGACCAGGTAAAGAGGGAACCTATGGGAAAAAAACAGGAAGAGTTGTTAGTTAGTGCTAAATTATACTTAAGCGACACAGCAGGGATTCGAACTCGCGACCTTCTGATTACCAACCCGATTCCCTCCCTGTTTAGCCACTTGACTCCCCTATTGCAACCTCAAAGCCCAGATGTCTTGGGATGACATGACATTTTAGGATGTGGTGATCCAGACAATGAGGTTAAGGCCTGTTCAGTCATATTGTGGAGTTGTCTTACCTGTACTTCAGCAGGGAAGGAGTATACTTGGACTTGGCCTTGAAGTAGACCTGATGAGATCAAAGAAAAGAACATTGGACACCTTGAGAACATAGAAGGCAGCCTTTCTCAAGATAAGTGACACTGTTTCTCCCACCATCCATATAAAACAGAAACAAGATCTGACCCTGAAGAGTCAACACATTCTGATTCTGAAAACAGATGTCATGCTATTAAACTGAATAAATCTCCAACATATTTTATGAGTACTTAGGTTAGTACTTGTTTGTGTACTTTATCGGTACTTGGGACTAGCTGACTTAGCCCCTAAACAAGCTTAATGTAATGTCCAATAAAGCTGACTGTAGGACAGAAGCCACATTTTACATGTAGACGTCACATTCCTTTACTACATGACCAATCAAAGCTGGACACAGAACATTGTGTGTGTGTGTGTGTGTGTCCATGAATCTGATACAGGATTAATGCAGGCTTGATGGAGGATCTCTCTAATATTAGTCTGCCCATGTTTTACCTGGCAAGGTAAATCTCTTTTCCATGTCATCACCTGAAGTCAATATTTATCAATTTAGAACGTGATTTTTTTTCTTCTGATTGCTCGATGTGCACCTGAATAATGGAGAGGCTTCATCTTTCTCCTTTCCTTCTTGCCCCCCCATATTTCCATAACATTGGCTTTTCCCTCCCTCCCCTAAACCGCACCTCCATCATCCTACGCACGCACGTACTCCAAGCTCTTATACGTTCACAGCTGGCTGGAGAACATGTTTTTTTTAAATAGTTAAAAAGCACCCCATGTTCATTTGGAGCCCAATCGACTAAGAAGAACTACATCCATGCCAATTTGGGGTCCTCAGTCCTCTGAGTCCCTCGTCAAGGACAATCTCCACCCCCCCCCCCCCCCAAAAAAAAATGTCTACCTTAATACGACCACATCCTATCACTCCCTCTTACACACACAAAACCCATTCCCTCTCTCTCCCTGTCTCATCCACACCCCTCTTCCACACACACCCTCTCACCTGGGCACAATAGAGGTTCATGAGGCTAAGGGTGAAGAACTGCAGACATACAGGGAAGCAGTAGAGCAGCCAGAAGCCAAACGGCCCCAGGGCGTTAGCGGTTACACAATCGCGGAAGTAGAAAGAGAAGAGAACAGAGCGCAGCGCTGCCCACAGCAGACACAGGAAGAGGAAAGCTGTCTGGTAGCTGAATCGCTTGTGGCGGTAGCGCAGGACCAGCCAGAGCTGGGCATAGATAAAGGCGAAGAGCAGCGAGTAGAAGATGGTGTAGGCCACGGTGAGGCCCAGCTTCACATACGGGGGGATGGCCGGCGTGATGGTTGGAGACGGGGGCAGCAGGGAGCCGTTGCCGGCTGCGGAAGTCCCCAGCTCACGTTGCTCCTCTCCCAGGGATCCTTCCATCGCTTCTCTGTTCACCTCTCTGGTTCCCAGTGAGAGACAAAAGGGTTTTCACAAGGCTGGGTTCTTTTCAAGCGCTGCTGAATTGTGAAGCCGGTGTGTACATGTCAAATTGATACATCCCTTTCATGGAGTCTTGCTTTAGACACACAGGAGAGACAGAGAAAGAGACTGGAAGGAAAGGAGAGAGTGAGGAAGGGCCACTCCCCTCTTTCTGCCGGTGCCTCTTGGAGAATGGTTGGAAGCTGTTGTCACCTGACAAATTCAGACCCCCTTATTGGCTGAGGGCATGGCAGGATGCTGTGATGCCTCTGAAGAGGATGGAGGGAGGGGAGGGAAGTGTTGGACCAATGGATCGAGCCAGAGAGAGAAAGGTGCACATTGACAGAACCTCGATGCACGCACAGGGAGACCTCTACTCTGCGTCAATGCTGTCATCACATGCAAACAGCCGACTGTCATGGAATCATCCCCCATTTCTCCTTTCCATTCTGCTGATACTCCATTCATTTATTTCTATATGTTACATAAGGAGCGTACATAAAGCACTGTGGCAAACCCTTGGAGTGTGATTACAGCATAATCTGTACAACAATTGGATTATATACATCAATACAAGTACAGTATGGTGAAATGATTAAACAAAAAAAATCAAATAAAAGAAAATAATAGTGTTTAAATGTTCATCTGTTCATGGTGGTACAGTCGATAAATGATATAATGACTAAAGAGTGTTGGAGAACGCAATTCAGAAGATCTTTACATGAACAACTAAAGCAAATCATTCAGTACAATTTATTAGTGTTTTAAATGAAATAGAATGCATCATTAGTGTTTGCCTGAGATTGCATGATGCACCTTGGCTGTGAAATACATTAGGCTGTACCTCTACATTCACGTGGACTTTGACGCCACCTAGTGGACTACACATCAGTTGAGGTTCCATGTTAAAATGTTTCTTTGTTATATGCCTCCTCTGCATTTATATTTCTGCAAAATACATGTTCTGCAAGGTAATATGCTAGTTCATCCATTTAACTGTGCAGTGTATTCAAAGAGTTTCCCCTCGGGGATTAATAAATAAGGTTATCTGAATCTGAATTCATTCAGTCCTTATCCTTGCTTCATAGAGTGAATTGAACCGATGTTAGTCTGGTGCCTCACCTCAGACCAGTTTGCCATGGGTGTCCCTGCCTTAAGACCACAGACAACCTAGTTACTGAGGGTCCTCGACACACACAAGCCTCCAAACTTTGGATTTGGATAAGTATTTAATTATCATTCTGCAGACTGGGAGAGAAAACCTGACCTCTGGTAATAAATGAAGACAACACAAGGTTCAGATCTCAATCATGTCTCTCTATGCTCTGAGAGGGCACAAGAATGTAAACATAGATAGTGACAGTCAAGTGATGACGTTACAACAGCCTCAAAGAGATTCACAGCTCCAAACTCATGACCACTCTCTGACAAGAGATCATAGGATCATAGGATCTCCTGACCCCAAACCTTGATTAACGTTGACACATAAGCACACTCTACTTCTTATTAATAGCAAGTTCACATGAGAAATATACCAACTAGTATCCAATGGCTAGCTCTATTGATTAGTGATTAATGTTAGCACACAGGAAAGGCCTATTTCTTCCACAGTGGCCAGCACCATAAATACAACAGCACATACAACAAAACTGTAGGCATTTTAACTGACAGAATTTCAGAATAGAAAATGAATAGAAAATGCATGACAAATGTACCTTATTTTATAATCCCTGCCCTCCAGTCCCCATTTCTGGCAACGCAATAGAACTCGGCCACATCTTGCGAGACTAGTACTGTGGCCCAGTTTGTGCCTAGTGCCTGACAGTCAACAAGTAAAGCACTTCCGGCCATACAATGAAAAACGTGGACAAACAGTTTCGAGAAAAAGACTGTGTATTTCCATTTTTGGTTTTTCATACACATGCAGTTTAAACTTTCAACCAAATGTGAAAAGACACTGCTCCCCTTGAATTGAAATGCAAACTGCATTTATTTCTCAATGTGGGGTGGGGAAGATGGGAGTGTATGTGTGTGGGGTTGAATGGGGGAGTGAGTGTGGGGTAGATGGGGGGGGGGGTGAGTGTGGTACATGGGGGGGGGCGGGGGGGGGGGTTGAGGAGAGCTGGGAGTAACGCTGGAAGGTTACACGGGAAGCATGCCATCGCTGAAAGGATGGACCTGATTGGGTCTGATGACCTTCCTCATGCATTTCCTTAACCCCAGGCAGCGCATGGCGTCCAGGCAGAAGGTGCCCATGCGCTTTACCACCTTGCACAGACTCTCAGCCTGCCGACGCCACCAGCTGGAGACAGAGACAAAAACACAGGAAGTGAGGGAGCGCGGGAACAGGAAGAGAAGATATACAGTGGAAAAAAACTGAGAATGTTGTTCAGATGGTTGTAACGTGGGTGTGTCCTCTGAAGACAGACAGGACAAAATGGGAAGTGATCCAGGAATTTGGACTCCATCTCTTGCTGGAGTTGTGGACCGTATAAACTCCGACCCTTTCTCTCTACACTGAACTGGTAATGCACCTTTTGGTCTGGACATCAGCGTCCACGCTGGGCTCCTACTCTTCCCTCTCTACTTCTGGAGCAATCAGCTCTTCCTCCACATGAGATAACTCAACCTACGGAATTACCAGACTTGTCAGCAAAGGTTTCCGGACCAACTGTTGCTAAAATAAGGATGACAATAAGCTAATCTTTAAGGTAGGGAACACTCTGAACTTTCAGGGTTTGCTGACTATGAACATCTGTGCATGCCTGTGATTGGCAGATAACAGGTTGATGGGCATGTTAGACCCCGCAAACATCGAACAGTGGCCACAAACCCAGCACCCCAACATGCCGCAAACACGTCTGTGCGGGTCGCTACAGTATTAATTATATCAGCCTACAGTGTATTGTACACAGGGGTGGACTGGCCATCTGGCATACAGGGCATCGTCCCGGTGGGCCGTTGACCCAATGTGGGCCGGGGCCGCCGCGGATCAGTTGGTACAGGGCCGCCGTAACTTCTCGCGGGCCGAAGAAATACGATAATTAATAAAAAAAAATATTTCGAAAAATACCGGATTCTCTCGGTTAAATTGAACCCACAAGTTCGAAAAACGAGTAATAAACTGACGTCTTTGGGAATCGCTGGCTATCTCGCATCGGACTACAGTGGACATCGACTGTGTCCCTCGTGGTGTCCTGTGGGGGGTACTTCGGGAGTACGGGGTCCGGGGCCCTTTGTTAGGGGCCGTCCGTTCCCTGTACAACCAAAGTAGGAGCTGTGTTCGCATTGCCGGCAATAAGTCAGACCTGTTCCGGGTGCATGCTGGACTCCGCCAGGGTTGCCCTTTGTCACCGGTTCTGTTCATTGTTTATATGGACAGAATTTCTAGGCGCGCCCAGGGGGCGGAGGGTTTCCGGTTCGGGGAGCACAGGATCTCATCTCTGCTGTTTGCGGATGATGTTGTCCTGTTTGCTTCCTCGAGCCGGGGCCGCCAGCATGCTCTGGAGCGGTTTGATGCCGAGTGTGAAGCGGCTGGATTGAGGATCAGCATCTCCAAATCCAAGGCCATGGTATTCGACCGGAAAAAGGTGGCTTGCCCCCTCTGGGTGGGTGTGGAGTCTTTGCCTCAAGTGGAGGAGTTCAAGTATCTCAGGGTCTTGTTCACGAGTGACGGAAGGACGGAACGTGAGATTGACAGGCGGATCGGTGCAGCGTCTGCAGTGATGCAGTCTCTGTACTGGACTGTCATGGTGAAGAAGGAGCTGAGCCGCAAGCAAAGCTCTCGATTTACCGGTCAATCTACATTCCTACTCTCACCTATGGTCATGAGCTTTGGGTCATGACCGAAAGGACAAGATCGCGGATACAAGCGATCAAAATGAGTTTCCTCCGCAGGGTGGCCGGGCGCTCCCTTAGAGATAGGGTGAGGAGCTCGGACACACCGGAGGAGCTCGGAGTAGAACCGCTGCTCCTCCACGTTGAGAGGAGCCAGCTGAGGTGGCTCGGGCATCTGTTTCGGATGCCTCCTGGACGCCTCCCTCGGGAGGTGTTTCAGGCATGTCCCACCGGGAGGCGGCCCCGGGGAAGACCTAGGACACGCTGGAGGGACTCTGTCCCTCGGCTGGCCTGGGAACGTCTCAGGATCCCCCCGGAGGAGCTGGAGGTGTGTGCAGTGAGGGAAGTCTGGGCTTCCCTGCTGAGACTGCTGCCCCCATGACCCGGCCCTGGATAAGCGGAAGATAATGGATGGATGGATAATCATGTCAGCCTTGTTGTGAACTGTGGTCTAGCTGCATACTGGAAGAGGAATGAGCACAACATTGAGAGCTTGAATAAGAGAAACTCATCCTTTCCTAAAAGCTATAATGTTCCTGCTATACTTTGTCATGTCCTTAATACATTAAACTGATTGAATCTGTAGAAATTGAGATGTTGATGTGGGAGTCGTGACTTTTATACTTGTTGGGAGTTTTCAAATTCCTTTTTCTTTTAATATACTGACTGTCTTGAAAACAAGTTTACATCATTGGTTTATTTTCAGCCTAATGAAAAGTCTCAAGTAAGAATTAAACTTTTCTCAGATTACTTTGACATGTTAGGAGTGAAACTGGATCAGATTAAACATGTTCAGTCCTAACCTGTTTCTTAGAAAGATGCAAGTCAATCTTCACAACTAGCAACATGTTTAGTACTAACTAATTAGCAGTAGACACACAGGCAGCCTCTGCAGGATTATTTATTTAACATTACTGACATTTTACCAATTCAACACAGCAGCATTATAATCAATACAATATAAATGTAAGATCCAACATTTAGAGACTGTATTTGAATAATCTACATTCATATAACAAATCTGATACAATTTATACATTCATATAATACATCTGATACAATTTATTAGAAAAATGAATTATTGGTGACTTATTTGGCATACCAAGATTCCAAGGATTCTTCAAAATAAATCTCAATTGTTTGTATTTTAGAACCTAAACATTTATCAATTCCAGTTCAGATTTAAGAAACTTTTCACATTTAGGAACGCTAATTAGGTTGTATAGACTGTTGATCGAGGCAGACCAACAGAAAGTTTACAGAAATTAAACTAAATACAACCTATAATAATGTGCATACACTGTATATCTGTGGACACCAGTAACTCAAGGCTTCAACTGGTAATATAGAAAAGAGTTGTATATAGAACTAGAGAGGGTACAATTTCTGGTTGGTTATTTCTGGGGAAATTGTAGGGTGTGCTTGCTTCGCAGATGGATTTTTTATGTTTTGGGGTAAATTGTACAACTTATATTCATGTATATACAAAATGCATGCTTATTATATATCATTATAAAATATATATAAAAGCATGCATTTGTTTTTGCTCATTTGAAACTGTAAATACAAAGAGTGAAGAGTAGAATGAAAGTTATCTTCTCACTTCCCATTCAAAAGGGAATGGTGGTCGGCAAAGCCAAGTTTTATTTTCAGTAATTTAGCCTCCTCCTACTGCATGAATTGATCAAGAAACAACATTGTCACTGGCAGAATCTAATTGCGTTTCAAACAGTGCCTTCTGCTAACAAAAAATATCTCCCTCCCCCCACCCCCAAACTTATATAAAGAACAGTTTCCCAAAGACAAACACACCCAAATAAATTAAGTCACTGTCCCTGTTTGGAATATAACCCAGAATCCTTTCTGTATACAGTGATCCCTCGCTATATCACGGTTCACGGTTTCGCTACTTCACTTTCTTTTTTTATTGTGCATTGTGTTCTGCATTCTGATTGGCTGAACAGTCTCTCTTCTTCTCTACCCGTGCGTCAATAACGTTGCGGTTTACTGTAATTTCAGATTCAGACTACTTTATTTATCCTGAGGGAAACTCCTTTGTATCAACGGCACACAGTCTCACAAAGCACACAAGGGTAAGGGTGTGAGGTAAAAGATTAGAAAGTGTACACAGGGATAGGGGGTGGGGTCAATAACAATACAGTAAGTAAAAAGTAAAAAAAATGGTGGGTGAGGTGAATCCTCCCAGGGAGCATAATGATTATGTACAGAAGCTATACATTTACAATTATACAGTATTGGTCTTGTATAATATACAGTATTATATTAGAATGTACATGATTTTCAGTTTTTGTACAGAATGTGCAGAATGTACAGCAGAATATACAGGATGTCCAGGATAAAGTGCAGGTTACAGACTATACCCTTATAATCTATACAATTCAATTACAATTATGCAAGTAATTGTGATGTACAGGATTTACAGTTATTTGCAGCATATACAGGATATACAGGATTTGCAGGTTATTAGCAGAATATACATGGTTATATACAGTTGCACCAGAATATTGCCCAATATGTAGTTATGTTACAGAAGTTGTGTCAGACTATTGCCTAATGTCCATTGTTATATCCCTGGATGTTATGCTATTTCACAGGATATACAGTTGGCTTACAAACTACTGGTGTGAGAATTGTAAAGTTTGATGGCCACAGGCAGGAATGACTTCCTGTGGCGCTCCGTGGTGCATTTCTGGAGGATGAGTCTCCCGCTGAAAGTACTCCTTTGTCCGACCAGCACATTGTGGAGTGTATACTGTATGTACTGTACACGTGCAAAACAGCTGGCCAAATAAAATACACATAAATGTACAAAAAAATTTGTACAAGCAAATTCTCTTAACCAATAATGTCGACAAAACATTCTGCACCGACAAAGACACCTGCGGTCAAGCCCAAAAGGCAGAGGAAGATGTTAACAGTCGCAGAAAAAGTTAAACTTCTGGACATGCTAAAGGAGGGTAAAAGCTGTGCGGCTGTAGGTTGGCATTAAGAAATGCATGAATCTTTAATTTAAATGTAATTGTACAGTATAATAATTGTAAAAAAAAATAAAGGTTTCTACTTCACGGATTTGACTTATCACGGGTGCTTTTTGGAACCTAACCCCGGTGAAAAACGAGGGATTACTGTAAACAATTAATAAAAATGCAGAAAAATCACTGTTCATATAGTTAATTAATAACTATTTGAAAGGATGTCATTTTGTAATCAGGCAGTAAGTTCTGGTATGCATGCGTGATGTTTTTGAGTGTGTGTAGGTGGGTGTGGATGTGCACCAGGTGTGGGGCTGTTTCCATGGAGACCCATGTTGTGTTCCTCCAGGAAGAATTACTCTACCTGGCACAAGAACAATGAGGAGCCAAATGAGGAGGACAATTTAAACCCTGGGTAGAGGGGCTCAGAGAAGGAGGTGTTGAACGTGTACAGGTGAGTCATGGCGTCAGAGGAGATGCTGTAGAAGGACAGAACGCCAGCTGGCCAGTCCAGGTAAACTCCTACTCTTCTGGGTGGAGGGAACCAGCCAGGTATTAAATTATCTTCTTGATTGTGACGAACAAAGTATCTTAAATCTTTCTCCAAATCCAATAAAAAACTAGACCTGCCCAGACACCAGGATCTTTCGTTGTTTCCCATTGTGCAGGCAGGACTCCTTCCTCTCCTCCTGATGCTTCTATACGTCACTCCTACCTGAGCGTCCCCCTCCACCTCCCAGTAATGGCATCCAGTCAGACCCTCGTTACACAGTACCTGGTACACGTCATCAAACCTCTCTGGGTGATCAGGATACGATTGGTCCTCCTCCACCCTCCAGTTGTCCTCTTCTTCAAAGCTGTTGTACGGCTTTATGTTCACACTCCTGTTGTCCTCAGACAGAAAGAGACTTCTGTGAGCTGTGTTTGGGTCCAGTGTGAGATAACAGGCATCTACAGAGACAGAGAAAAGAGGCTGGATCAGAACTGTGTGTGTCTGGATGGAACCAAGTAGAATCGGTTCAACTCACTCTTCAATGAATGAACTGATACAAATGTTTACATTTCCATCATGTCAGTGATTGAGAGGACGTGAGATGGTCATGTGTTATTTTCAGTCAGAGGATTCTGGGATTGAGCTCAGTAAGAGTGCAAGCATTACTAACAAGCAACATAGTGATGCCACCACACACACAAACAGTATTTCAACATCAAGTATCAATGTTGGATTTACTGATGTACAAAACAATACTTACACTTCTTAAGCAGCTGTGGTTTTATCCAGATCTCTTCATTATGGTCCACACTGTGGGAGACAGAGGAACAGACAGTGACACATACACACATCTGTATATGAAGAGTGATCAGGCATAGAGCTCATTACCAAAGTTAATGGATTTAGCTGTGTGTGAAGAGTGACAGTAAGATCTCAGTATCAAGACCTGACTGTTCTCAGACCAACATGACGAACACAAGGAACATTAAAACACAAACAGCTTCTGTAACCAGGGGCCCGTTCTTCGTACGTCGCTAACTCAGTTAGCCGGATTTGATTGTTGACGATTTGGCATGATCTTGGATTGTTTGGTTCTTCGAAGCTTATCCTACACTTGTTGTCATAGCAACAGGTCCGTAAGCTCAAACCTGCTCGAGAGCAGGCTTACTTCATGTAAACAAGATTAGATTGAGGCTTCATAAGCGGAGGAGATAGGGAAGTCTGTCGCAGCCATAAACGAGCAACCTCTTGCGGAAGGTGGGAGAATAATTCGCAAAGCTTTTTTGCGGCTGTTATAAATAGACAAACACATCCTTTTAAAAAGGAGGAAAAATAAGTGGCTTTTTAAAATAAAGACAGTATGAATTAAAGGCTACCATAGAATATTCTTGTATTTCACTTTCACTTTAATTTCTCTGCTACTTTTTGCCAGCCCACTCTCCTGGCATTTGCAGACTTTGAGGTGTTCCCTGTCGTTTTAAATAACGACTCAAGTTCGACATAACCTTCCATTAAAAGATCTTGTTCTTATTGGGAGAAAAAGTGGGCACGTTCTTTGGCCATGCTGAACAGCCAATAGCAGCGTTGCTGATTAATGTTTCTACTATTGATACATATCCCCTTTTAAGCCAACACACGGACGCGCTATAATCTCAGATAACTAAATCCAGCGATACTAATCATACACAACAGGTGTGTTCGCAGAACCCAATTAGCCGGATCATGGTTAGCAGGATGAAGTCATCTTGGATGTGTCATTTGATCTTGGATGTATTAAGCGACGTACGAAGAACGGGCCCCAGATGGCTAGAACCTCACCAAAACATAATTATGGGCGAAGTAATACCTCATTACTCATTCACAGGCCTCAGTATACATCATTACTCATTCACACCTCAGTGCACGTCATCACTCATCCCCTCACATGCACAGGCACTCAGCATTAAACATGCCAGATGAAAAGGAATACATTTACATTTAGCAGACACTTTTATCCAAAGAGACTTACAGTAAGTACAGGGACATTCTCCCTGAGGCAAGTAGGGTGAAGTGTCTTGCCCAAGGACACAACGTCACATAGCCACTGCGATCTCACAACCTTCCGATCATGAGGCCAACGCCTTAACCCGTTGAGCCATCTGACCCCCAGCGACTGACACTAACTTGAGTTTCTCCAGTCTACAGAGTGGACCAGAGAGAGCTGTGTCTCCTGGGTGATTGTAGCTCAGGTCCAACTCTCTCAGGTAGTGGTTTGAGCTGAGAGCTGAAGCCAGAGAAGCACAGCCTTCCTCTGTGACTCCACAGAACGACAGCCTGCATAGAGAAGTCATCAGGATGTTACAACACTGCTGCTCTCTGCTGGTGGCTTTTGTTAACATCACTAGATAGATACAGTGTATTTACTTCTTCAAAATGTTCTCCTTGTCTGGTTCCATATGTCTGATAACTGACCTCAGGATCTCCAGTCTACAGTGACGACTCTTCAGTCCATCAGACAGTAGCTTCACTCCTGAATCCTTCAGGTTGTTGTGACTCAGGTCCAACTCTCTCAGGTGATAGTTTGACCTGAGAACCAAAGACAACTTTCTACAACTGTTCTCCGTCAGGAAACACCTGATCAACCTAAATCAGACATAGGAAACCGTGACAACATGAAGATTAGATTAGATTAAACTTTCATGTCATTACACAGGTACAAGTACAGGGTAACGAAATACAGTTAGCATCCAACCAGAAGTGCAAGTCCGTTTTTACAACAGAATATAGATGTAATTGTATACTCAGAATATACACAGTATGTACAGTATAATCAGAATATATAATATAAGATGAGCTAGTGTTCCCATAAAATCATCATGTGCATCCTTTGCCTGTGACAGTCTATCTATATATTACTGAGTGTACTGAGTTCTGTTCATGTGAAGACTCCTCTACAGGTACTGACCTCAGTGTCTTCAGTTCACAGTGTGGATCACTCAGGGCAGCAAACACAACACTCAGGTCACCATGATCATCCTCATCATAATCAAACACGTTAACCCCCTCTAGGTGCAGGACTCTCAGAGGACAGTCTGCTGAATAGAGAGAGGAGGCCAGAGACACACTGTCCTCATACCTGAGCTCCATGTCAGCCAGTCTGTAGAAACACAACATTCATGAGCTGTTGTGTGGTGAAGTGGTTCAGACTGTTGACTGGAGGTAGCTTGTTTTCTTTCTTGAATAGCTCCTTATGTCCATATTCCTCTTTCTTGCTGCCATCCTCTCTCGTGTCACCTTCCAGGTTTGGGCGCTCCTCGCGTGCTCCTAGAAACCAAACATAATTCCACAAGTCTCACGTGAAAAAAAGGGAGAGGGACAGCCAATCACGTTGGTCATATGTGACATAGACATTATAATGTCTATATGTGAAAGAGGGGAAAGGCACAGCCAATCACGTTGGTCAAATGTGAAAGAGGGAGAAGCACAGCCAATCACGTTGGTCAAATGTGAAAGAGGGAGAAGCACAGCCAATCACGTGATTCAAGTGACCAAATAATATTGGTGGGGACATAACAATGACTGCTAGATATTGCTGGGGACACGTCCCCTCCGTCCCTTGAGCAAAATACCACTTAATGATATATTTCTTTCTTCCGGGTCTACTAAGTCTTATTTATCTAACAACTTTCGTCTACCGTGAAACATGGATTGTTTTCGTTTTGAAAAAAGGCGTTTTGTACCTAATTTAACCTGAGGAGCACAGATATTTTACGGTTGTTGTTCTAACAACTTTCCCTCTTCACCTCTACTGTCAGTAGCCCTGCTACGAGTGATTACAAAATATGTACGTTGTGTGTAGTTCGCATTAAGACAAACATCAAAAAATGCTGAAAATAATTAACGTTTTATAGTGATTACGCCAAGTTAGATTTAATTAAAACTCCAAACAAAAAGAAACATAACTCAGATTTTGGTGAACATTCATTGTAGAAAATTGTATGTCCATTACACTGCAATCAGTGTGATCTGTTCGTCATCCTACATGTTGATTATCGATTTACCTGTGTCAGGGAAGAGACTGGGAGAGACTACTATAAAATCTCGAATAAACTTAACATTGATAGTGTGTGTGTAACGCACCTTAATTGGTCACTCTCCAACTGATGCTTCATGCAAAGCTTTCTTTAGTGCAATGCATTTAACACCGTAAGAGCTGAAATGAACGCATATATTAACGTTACCAGGTGCCTTCGTTAATAGTAGACAATCGTTTTACCAAACAATATACAATGTTAAAATTATCAAATTAACAAACCTTGTTCTCCGATTGATTTGAGTGCTATATTAGATGTAGTCCTTTATAAATTACCGCAACTTCAGCAGTAGAATAGAGCAATACAACATTAACCAAGTTTCCTTTCTAAACCATCATCTTTCTCAACTTGCAGAGAAGTGCGCGTTTTTTAGTACCGCTACCCATAAATCCATGACATACATTTCCAATTAAAAGGCAATACGAAGGTCATTAATAAATAATACATCATAAAAAAGGTAAAACAAATAAAAGTCACAATAAGCAAAACTTGACTTGAGGTCCTTTACACCTTGAGCAAAATACCACCTAATGAAATATTTCCTACTTCCGGGTCTACTAAGTCTTATTTATCTAACAACTTTAGTCTACCGTGAAACATGGATTGTTTTCGTTTTGAAAAAAAAGGCGTTTTGTACCTAATTTAACCTGAGGAGCACAGATATTTTACGGTTGTTGTTCTAACAAGTTTCCCTCTTCACCTCTACTGTCAGTAGCCCTGCTACGAGTGAGGACAAAATATGTACGTTGTGTGTAGTTCGCATGAAAACAAACAACAAAAAAACGCTGAAAATATTGACAGTTTTATAGTGATTACGCCAAGTTAGATTTAATTAAAACTCCAAACAAAAAGAAACATAACTCAGATTTTGGTGAACATTCGTTGTAGAAAAATGTATGTCCATTACACTGCAATCAGTCTGATCTGTTCGTCATCCTGTACAACTTACCTGTGTCAGGGAAGAGACGGAGAGAGACTTTGAAATCTCGAATAAACTTAAGATTGATTGTGTGGGTGTAACTCATCCGTTAAAATTATTTAATAAAATGTATATTTTCTCTGTGTGGTTGAGAAGAGAACAGTGTCTTACTTGGGTAAAGTTGGAAAGATTTTCACAGATTCGTCGATCTCTACGAGCAGCCAGCGACAGACGAGTGCGCAGGGAGCGTCTGAAAAGCTCACTTCCAAGAGACGCAGCAAACAAAAATCAGTAACTCCACTGTTATAGTGTATGGAGACTCCAAAATCGCTCCAAACATCAACAGTCTTCTTGTGGTCGAATTACACAGCCGCAAGTTAGGGAATCGGGCTGGTTTCCGAAGGTTCCCATCATTTACGAAGAAACAGTGACAGGAATCAGGAAACAGCTCAGCTCACACTCAGGCATGAACCCCATTTCACAAGATAGGGCAGTCAAGTGGCTGAACGGTGAGGGAATCAGGCTAGTATTCAGAAGATTGCAAGGTTGAGATCCTGGCCGTGCCAACATGATGTTGTGTTTTTGGGCAAGACACGTCACCCTACTTGCCCCAGGGGGAATGTTCCGGTACTTGCTGTAAGTCGGTCTGAATAAGAGCGTCTGCTAAATGACTGTTTGGACTTTTTCAGTCTCAGGCAGACATCAGAGCAGCTGAGGGTTAAACTGGAGGATGACCGTCGAGCCTCTGCAGAGATGGATGTCTCCATACTTAGCCAGAGGAACAGCATTCGAAACATGGTGGGTGTTTGGAAAGTTCAGGAGCACATAAGACGTGCTTTTGCCTCTACCGACCTCTACCAATCTACAACAAATAATAAAAATAACAATAAAACACTCACAGATTTCTAACTCCACTGCACTCTAGCCCTGAATGAAAGCATCGACGGGGACATCAAGGAAAAGGAAAAAGAAAGAAGCGAGGTAATGACTACATGTACTGGAGGTATGGACAGAGTTCGTCAGCTAGCTTGTAGCAAACACTGAGTTGAACTTTCTATGTTTTACATGTCTTGCTTCTTATCTAAGATCCAAGCTGCCCATTCGATCAACCAAGAGTGGGCCAAGTTGCTCAAGCAACAGCAGGCCTGCAGGTATCTCATCATCAACTTTTCACACACACACACACACACACACACACACACACACACACACACACACACACACACACACACACACACACACACACACACACACACACACACACACACACACATTTATTTACATGTTTAAAAAAAGTAAAAGTATTAATGATTGACTGCTTGGGGTTTGACTCAGGAACTACTGGAGGAATACAGACGCTCCCTCGATTCATGCTGTCAGGACTTGGATAAGTACCTACAGGTAATGTGAAATACATTTGGCCAGGCATGTCAAACATACTCGCGCACCCGGCCCATTGGATTATTTAATCCGGCCCTGCATAAATTTCTGAGTATTAAAAAAAAAATAAAAAGTGAGTCTCTAGCTCATTTCTATCAAAAGTTATGATTTTTATTTATTTATAAATATACCCCAAATGCTCTCTCCGGTGTAAAAAAGCTCACGTCCAGCAGGCGGAACTTTCACGAGATAGTCACAGGAAATAAACATTCACAATGTGATGTCCATGTAAAAAAAAATCAGGCAATCTTGCTTACCATTCACCACTACTTAACAAGTTATTGGTCAACACACCTTTCTCAAAATGGCTAAGCAGTATGGATAAGCAGTATGACAATTAAGGCAAAAATCTTTTTTTCATAGCTCCCACTTGAGTTTGTTAAGTAAGGTGAGTTGGTTCAGGTGTAAAACTGCATTCAAATTTTATTTTATTTTTCAAATTCCAGACCTTGTCATCCATGATTATAATAAGTAGGGTAGGCTACAAATGTAGGCTGAATGACAAAGCATAGTACTGAAAGGGAGCGTACCTATGTTCCCACAGCCCATTGGTCTCACAGCCCATTGGTCCCACAGCCCATTGGTCCCACAGCCCATTGGTCTCACAGCCCATTGGTCTCACAGCCCATTGGTCCCACAGCCCATTGGTCCCACAGCCCATTGGTCTCACAGCCCATTGGTCCCACAGCCCATTGGTCCCACAGCCCATTGGTCTCACAGCCCATTGGTCTCACAGCCCATTGGTCTCACAGCCCATTGGTCTCACAGCCCATTGGTCCCACAGCCCATTGGTCCCACAGCCCATTGGTCTCACAGCCCATTGGTCTCACAGCCCATTGGTCCCACAGCCCATTGGTCTCACAGCCCATTGGTCCCACAGCCCATTGGTCTCACAGCCCATTGGTCCCACAGCCCATTGGTCCCACAGCCCATTGGTCCCACAGCCCATTGGTCTCACAGCCCATTGGTCCCACAGCCCATTGGTCTCACAGCCCATTGGTCCCACAGCCCATTGGTCTCACAGCCCATTGGTCCCACAGCCCATTGGTCCCACAGCCCATTGGTCTCACAGCCCATTGGTCCCACAGCCCATTGGTCCCACAGCCCATTGGTCTCACAGCCCATTGGTCCCACAGCCCATTGGTCCCACAGCCCATTGGTCTCACAGCCCGATGGTCTCACAACCACAAAAAGGGCAAATACTGCCCTATTTTTCTGCCAGGAACAGGCAAAAAGTTAACTATTTAAATGAGCAATCCAACTTATTTATGAAAATTGCTTACCTGTAGTTAAGCCGTAATAAAATATGAGAACACAAAAAAAGAAATTCTATTTTTTTTTCAACGTCTAGTTTGAAGGTATAGCCATATTTCATGTAACAATAGAAGGGGATTTTAAACATATTTAGCCCCTAAATAGTGGCATACCCCTTTAAGAAGCATCAGTCAAGTAAGGACCTTATTGATATGAAGTCAGGGAACAACACATGTCCATAAGCTAGGGATTCTTTTGAAGATCTGGCTGTGAACCCGGAAGCGATAATGTATCTCCCTCCAGCTCTTCTCCTCTTGACTACCTCCACCTGTATCTCCCTCCAGCTCTTCTCCTCCTACCTCCACCTGTATCTCCCTCCAGCTCTTCTCCTCCTACCTCCACCTGTATCTCCCTCCAGCTCTTCTCCTCCTACCTCCACCTGTATCTCCCTCCAGCTCTTCTCCTCTTGACTACCTCCACCTGTATCTCCCTCCAGCTCTTCTCCTCTTGACTACCTCCACCTGTATCTCCCTCCAGCTCTTCTCCTCTTGACTACCTCCACCTGTATCTCCCTCCAGCTCTTCTCCTCCTACCTCCACCTGTATCTCTTTCCAGCTCTTCTCCTCCTACCTCCACCTGTATTTCCCTCCAGCTCTTCTCCTCCTACCTCCACCTGTATCTCTTTCCAGCTCTTCTCCTCCTACCTCCACCTGTATCTCTTTCCAGCTCTTCTCCTCCTACCTCCACCTGTATCTCCCTCCATCTCTAGCCTACCTTGAAACAAATACATGTTTAACATTTGCATTTAGTCATTTAGCAGACGCTCTTATCCAGAGAAACTAACAGTAAGTACAGGGACATTCCCCTTAAGGCATGGATGTCCAATCCTGGTCATTGAGGAGCCACTGTCCTGAAGGTTTAACATGTTTCCCTGCACCAGCACACCTAATTCTAATGAATGGTCATGAGGCTTCCTCAGGGCTTTATAACGACCCATTCATGAGAATCAGGTGTGAAGTAGGGATGAATTGCCTTGCCCAAGGACACAACGTCACGTTACCTCAGCCGGGAACCAAACTGGCGATCTTCTGATCCTTGATCCAACGACCTGAACACTCATCAGGCACCCTGCTTTATTGAACCCCAGTTTTGTAGAAGGCTGCTCTTAACTCTGCATCTTGAGAGGTTGAGGGGGTCTTGGGGGTTACCTTTGATCCATATAACTGTATTTAGTATGAATTAATTAGGGTGGATTCAATCTTGTGGTTTTGACTAAATAAGGCACTTCCAACATGTGTTAGTAGGCAGTGTTTTGGATTGAATTAGTAATTGAAGCTAAAAATCTGTGGGTTAATCAAATCACAGTAGAAAACCCACTATCTATTCAATATTCATATTAAAAATCAGCCTTCCTTACCACTGGATGACAGGAAAATCCCAAGTGTCTGTTTATTCATTTAAAAGGGTACAGCACCATCTTGTGGACAGAAATGAAAAAGAATAAATGTAAATCCTCACCAAAACAAAAACCACTTTACTCAAAGTTTATTTACACAGTTTGTGGTAAAACAGGGATAATGTTGTCTCAGTATGTATATACATATGAAATGAAGTTAACTAAACAGACAAATCTTTAAGTGGAGGCTGTTGCTAATCAACATACAAAAAGAGAGACAGACAGGTCAGACTAAATGCAGACAGGACTGGAAGACATGTTAGAAGTTGAAAGTGCTTTGGTTCTCAGGGATCTGGAAGGCATAACCGTCTGTGGTAGTCTCTGGGGCCACAGACTCATCTTCTTCCTCCTATAATTGAAAAAGCAAGAAGAGGCATTAGCACAGACCAAAAGGGTCTTGACGGCCATTTTTTCCAAATCCTATTCATCTCATGAATTTGGTGTGTAAAATATAATGACAAAGGCCAAAACCCGAATCCCATCTACCCATCACTAATCGAATATTAAACAATGATATACACATTACTTTGCTTGTTGTTTCTTAGCCAAAACAGCGATGGGATAGAACCGCTGTTACAACCAGTGTACTCAAGTCCACGACCCCCCCACACTGCCCTTCCAAACACAAGACACCTAATATCCTCCCAGAGAGGGCAGAGTGCGAGGGGGCCTCACCTCGCCCGAGAAGTACTTCTCAATCAGGTTGAGGGCGCTCTTGTAGACCGTCTCGTTCTCGTGGGACTGCAGAGCCTCGATCTTGTCCAGGCCCCCGCACTCCTCCACCATCAGACACAGCTTCTCCGTCTCACCGATCTTGTCTCCTGCCTGAGGGGAAGGGCCGAAGGGGGGGGGGGGGGGGGAACAAAACACTCAAAACCAAACAGAACTGGGATTTATGGACAAAAAAAATAAAAAATAGGATGCTTTCGGCCGTGTTCAATTCAAACTGTGGTTGAACCAGTGCGTCGTCACGTACCTGGAAGATGTTGGTGATGGCGTCCAAGATGACCTGGATGATTTTGCCATCCTTGGCTGAGAGTAGGTTGAGAAGAGGTTCCAAGACATTACACTGGACCAGGTAGACCACCTGCTCCACAGTGCCTCCGCTGGTGTAGTTGGTGATAGCCCACACTGCCTCCTTCTGGGTCTTGTAGTCCGCCTGGTTGGATAGAACAAAGTCATGAAGATCAAGAGAACTACAGCAATCTGCATTAGATGTTTAATCTACCTCAAGCACTTTTTAATACTTTAATTAATCAATAATGAAAATCAAATCAATTAATATTTCATATTTCCAACAGAAATTCTCTCAAATAAACCTGCAATGGAAAACTTGATAATGTGAATGCGCCATTTACATAATATTTAGTCATTTAGCAGACACTCTTATTCAGAGCGACTTAAAGCGAGTACAGGGACATTCCCCCCTGAAGCAAGTAGGGTGAAGTGCCTTGCCCAAGGACACAACGTCATGAAGCCACAGCCAGGAATTGAAAATCACAACCTTCTGATCACTAGCCTAACCGCTCGGTCACTGGACTCCCTTCCTACCTGAGAGAGGACCTCCACCAGGACAGGCACCAGGCCGTAGTTCACCACCTCTTGGATCTGGTTGTCCTTGCCGGCTGTGATGTTGGACAGCGTCCAGGCTGCTTCCTTCTGGATGTTGGGCTTGCTGTTGCGCAGCAGCGAGGGGAAAACGGCCAGAGTGCCGGCGTTGAGCACGCACTGGGTCTGCTCGTCCGTGCCAGTCACAATGTTACCCAGCGAGCGCAGAGCAGGGGTCTGGGGGGGAGAGGGGGAGGTCAACCAAGCGGGTTGAGAAAGTACAAACAGCACAAGAGTTGGAACTTCCTAAAGAAATACGAATTGACGTGTAACAATTGCGAAGCACAGACTCCGACGTTCTCTCAGAACCACAAACAAACAACAACAGCTCTTCACTAGCGTGGGGAAATAACAGGGATTGAGGCGCTCACCACCACACTGAGCTCGTCTGAAGCCAGCAGCTGGACCAGGCGGGGCACCAGGCCGGCCTGCACCACCACCTCGATCCTCTCGTTGGGCCCATCCGTCAGATAAGACACCGCCCAGCAGGTGTCGGCCAGCACCTCCTTGTCGTGGTGGTGGATGAGGAGCACCAGCATGGGGAGGAGCTGCTCGACAGCGGACAGCGGAGGGGCGGGGTTCTTGTTCCGGCACAGGTTGGACACGGTCCATGTGATGTTCCTGAGGTAACTGGACTGTCGTAAGAGAGAGGCAGAGTCATGAGGAATACTCCAGGGGTAGGGGGACCCCACGGTGCTCTAGGTCAGGGGTCAACAGTGTAGTTACTGTGTGCTACTTACTGAGTAGACAGACAGGTCAGGGGTCAACAGTGTGGTTACTGTGTGCTACTTACTGAGTAGACAGACAGGTCAGGGGTCAACAGTGTGGTTACTGTGTGCTACTTACTGAGTAGACAGACAGGTCAGGGGTCAACAGCAAGGACATGAGGGGGTCGATCACTCCATGCTTGATGACTTGGTCTCTGTAGTTGGACCCGTCGCCTGAAGCGAAAAAGTTATTAGGCTGGGGACTTGGATAAAAGCGTCTGCTAAATGAATAAATGTCTTGCTTTATGTTCACAATCGTTGCGTTATGCATTTATAGATCTTCCCTTGGCACTTATTGGTTCTCATGATGTATGATTCACGATCTAAAAAACCCACTGTGTTCGGGGTCTATCACGTTGCTATGCTCAATGACTGATGCTCTTTGTAAAAGCTCTCTCTTGTAAGTCGCTTTGGATAAAAGCGTCTGCTAAATGAATAAATGTAAAATTTAAAATGTAATGTAGACTGGACGTCAACAAAAAATTCTGCAACCATCCCTACGGTCACATCACCTTCACTTGCGTATGTGAATTGTTATTTGCACTATCTGTCCATTTTGCACATCTGCACATCTGTTACTGCACCACCTGCACATTTTGTTCACTTTGCACATCTGTTCTTTTTGTTCAATCGCATCATTTGCACTACCTGTATATACATGCTACCCGGTCATTTCTGCTTGTCTAATTTGTATCTGTACATACCCTGATTGAATCTGTACATACCCTGTATATTCTGTCTATACTGTTCATAATATGTATATTCTGAGTATACCCATATTATTATATTCTGTTGTTAATAACTGTTTTGCACTTCTGGTTGGATGCTAACTGTATTTTGTTGCCCTGGACTTGTACCTGTGTAATGACAATAAAGTTGAATCTAATCTAATCTAATAAAAAAAACAAACACCTGACTAGCATTTCCAACCAAATCCAGGATACCAATGCTTTGACATTTAAACAGGTGCGACAGAACACCCGTTTTAGTCATTTAGCAGACACTCTTATTCAGAGTGAATTAAAGAAAGTACAGGGACATTCCCCACCCGTTTCAGATTCAGAATACTTAATAAATCCCTGAGGGGGAAACTCCTTAGCAACAACGGCAAACTCGATTCCTTTCTCACCTGCGATGTTTCCCAGGGCCCAGATGGCCTGCTCGCTGATGTGGGGGTGAGGTGAAGTCACCAGGCCGATGAAGGCAGGGATAGCCCCACCCTCCACCACCGCTGTGGTCTGCTCCGAGGTTCCAGAGGCGATGTTGGTCAGGGCCCACGCCGCCTCGAACTGAATGGGAGAGCACTCGGCCAGGCTCAGGAAGGCCACGAACTTGGGGATGAGACCGGCATCGATGATGCTGTCGATGGGAGGGTGTCTCTCCCGAGACAGCAGCTTTCTGTGTACAGTGTTACATTTATTCATTTAGCAGACGCTTTTATCCAAAGTGACTTACAGTAAGTACAGGGACATTTTCCCTGAGGCAAGTAGGGTGAAGTGCCTTGCCCAAGGACACAACATCACATAGCCACAGCCGGGGCTCGATCTCACAACCTTCCGATCATGAGGCCAACGCCTTAACCGTTGAGCCATCTGACCCCCCAAGTGTTAACACGGGTCTGTTACAGTGCTGGTATGGACAAATACTCATGTCCCCCAAACATCAAAACGACATTAAGACAACCTCAGCACGAGAGCGTATTTATACAGATAAGACATGATAATCTTGGTAGAAGAGCTTAGACAAGCTAACAGCTTACCTGGCTGCCTGTGTGGCTTGTAACTGAGCGTCCAAATTCTGGCTATTTACGCCACTCACGATCTCCTCCACTGTCCAATGCTGGGCAGGCTACGGAAATCAAATGATTGGATTACAGTGGCTACTACTAATAATGTCACACCCTGCCAAGCTTTCTGTTAATCAAAGTTAGCGGAGAAAAGAACAGGACTGAAATCGATTGCTCGATCACTGCACTGGTGAACTCCACTTCCGGTAACGACCCTTGATCTTAATTTTTCCACCCGGGGTCGTAATGAAGCAAATAACTGGGTGATTGTGAAGTGACTTCCTTATAGATGAAGTGGTTCAGATCGTCACCTGTCCATTCTGGTTTTTCTCTTGAAGAGGTGAAGTGGGTTCATCTGGAAAACAGCTGACGTTCCTTCTCTTGAGGATCTGATCATCCTTCTTGGCTTTCCTTAACTCCACGTTCACCTCGATCCTCCTCCGACGCAGTTCCTTCATGTTAAGCGATGAAACGAACACATTTTTCAGTATTTTCACTCAATACTGGCTACGGTTCAAGGCTGTAATTTTTAAAAAATGTATTATTATTATTTTAACAAACTTACGTTTGCATCTTTGCCCTTGTTCTTGAACTGGGGGAGACGAGCCCCGGTGTCGCTGGCAGCGCTTGACATGGTTTCCTTTTCAATAACGAACTGTGCCAAAATGAAGTCCTGTTGAAAAGCAACACTTGACTCATTATTCTATTTTATTCCATTGTTTTAGAAACATGACATATGTGAACTTGAACATATTAAATTATCTTCCTAATGTTGGAGCAGTTATGCCCTCCCTGTTCACGATGATATAACACCATGTGGCAGCTCCAAAGAACACTGTCTCTTAATATTCCAATAGTTAAATCTCTCTAAAAACAACATATTAACCCTGTTGAATATACATCTAAACCTTCTAGCAGCTGTTTACCAACAAATCCCAACGATTCAGCGACGATTTATGAACATTAAGTGATCTAGTTAGTAAGAAAGCATGTGGACGGATCTTACCTTGTTCTCACTTTCTGTGACGTGTGTCTTTTGATCCCGCCCCTTTAACTCTCTGGAAGCTCGGGCAGTAATTGGTGGATTCGGATGAAGATCGGGCAGTGATTGGTGGATTTGGATAAAGATCGGGCAGTGATTGGTGGATTCGGATGAAGGAACTACGTCATTGGTCTTTATTTGAAAAAAGACCCCCAACATGCAGCAGTTGCCAGTAGCAACGCCTTCTGTTATCGCGAGATTACTTTCTACATCCCCCTTATGTTTAAGTAATAAATATAGAGTATTTCTATCTGTTTTTTGACATTGCGAAATTGCAAGAGATAACATATTAAAATAAACTATAACATCATAAACATATGAATTACATTTTTATATAGTTTATTAACTGAATATACGTCCTTTGACAACGTGATGACCCAGTGGCCTAATGGATAAGGCATCAGCCTCCGGAGCTGGGGATTGTGGGTTCGAGTCCCATCTGGGTCGTATTTAGTTTCTGTTTTATCCAGAGGTCATTGTGGTCATTATCAAAAAGAAATTAAATCCTGCGTTTTTAAGCAGTTTGGAAGATGCTAACAGGTAATTTTACAACAGACTGAGACATTTAAGAACATTTTCAAATTTACCTATATTTATCACGACATTGTCAGAAATTGCATTAGATTTAATTGTATTTTTTAAAGGCAAACGTCCTTACAGCACTCGATAATAAATGTGATTTTTGCAGATGGTAGTAAAAGGTTATCGGACTCCTTGCAGTAGTTATTTCAGATGTCCTCCAGTAGGGGGCAGTCACTCAGCACATTTGGGTGAGAGCTAAAAGTACAGACAGAAAAAGTTTGAATTCTGGCATTATTCATGATTATTCTTTAACAATATCTTTGCTCGAGATTTTGAATGATATCTAAGTTTGCCTGCTCATCTTGGTTTTCCTAGATTGATGTGGACATAACCTAAATAACCGGAGAAAAAACCCGAATATGATACAATCCCAATAATAATTTCGTTTGTCTACATTAGGAAAACATAGATAATCTTATATGCAAAAAAGTGCAAATTTGTATTTGGATACTGAGTCTCTGGTGTTCATGAATGAAGATAGTCTGATGTCACCGTGTTTACCTGAGTCCAGCTGACACCCCCCCCCTCCCCTGACCTCCCCTCCCCTCCCCTGACCTCCCCTCCCCGGACAGCTGATATAAGAGTCCAGGACTTCAGACTTCATCAGACTTCACACCTGGTCCGAAGGAGCTCTTCAAGATGACAGGGATTATGGTGCTGCTGTTTATTGCCTTTTCTTTCTCTGCAGCGGAGGAGAATGTTGTAAATGGTGAGTATCTCACTTCTTTTCTGCTTTTCACCTTTCAAAAACTGACAAAAATGCTTTTGGTTAGTTTACTTGGATGACCGTATCTATTGCTTATCTCTTCAAAACTCCCAACCACCAAAACGTTATTTACATAAAAAATGTACATGACTCCATGGGCGTCGTTAGCCCTGTTTTAGGGGGGCTGAAGCCCCCTAAATGTTCTTCAGCCCCCCTAAATAATTATCGGGATTATTATCGGGCCGCCGAAGAAACACGATAATTAATAGCAATATTTTATTTCGAAAAATTACCGGATGCTCTCGGTTAAATGTCGGTCACTTGAGCGTCAAAAATGTAACCCACAAGTTCGAAAAACGAGTGAAAAACGGATGTCTATGGGAATCGCTGGCTCGCATCGGACTGCGGTGCGACTACCACCCCCCCCCCCCCCCCCGTCGACAGAAAATGCCAGGGGCTAAGCCCCCCTTTCTTTCAATCCTAGAAACGTCCCTGCATGACTCCAAATACCAAGTACAATAAATGATTGTTCAATCCTTTTCAATCTGTAATTAATGCAAGGAGATTCTTGTGGAATACAAGAACATTGGCGATCGCTGAAACACGCTTGAAAGTTAAAATGGTTGAAAAATACCGGTATCTAATTAAATAAACCCTGAAAAACAATTACGGAGTCATTTTGATATGAAAGATACACAGTTTACCACTTCCAAAGTGACTTTGAGTATGTATTGTCGGAAAACAAATAAATGTTATACCAAAAAAAAGAAAAGCATTTCGTTTGCTGGAGAGAACAGTGGATAAGACCAGCACAGTGATCCATCACAATAGCATTTTTTAGCTGAGTGTATCAGGGTTGTAACATGGTCTGTCGCTGGTCTCACCCAGAGCTCTTCTCCCTGACAGAAAAGGACCAGGACAGCTTGGTGGATACAGCCCAGAACCAGAGCAGGCTGGGGGGAAAGAGCCCACCCTTCCCATCAACGAGCTCCTGGAGAAGAGCAGCAAGGCTGGGGACCCCAAACACACCCTCCACCCCTTACCTCCAGGTGTCTGGCCCAAGCACACTGACCTGGTCCCCATCTCTCGCCCCGGGCCGCACAACAAGAACAAGAAGAGGCCCAAGAGTGACCGCTTGACTGAGCACAACAGTGAAAAAGTGCGCAGTGAGATGGCGCTCCTTCCCAAGACGACTCTGACCACCGGCTCGACCGACCACGCTCCAAGGATCACCGCGGACCCTAGTTTGAACAACTCGCCACCGCAAAGCGACCCTGAAAGCCACCCCAACTCCAGACCCCGGGGTCAACCTCAAGCCCACCCCTACCCGGCCCCTTCCCCGCGCAGGGACCCCCAAACAGGAAGCTGGACCCTGAAGAGAACCGCCCAGGGAAGTCCAGCATCTACCAATCAGGAGTGAGCGCCAACCGGAACGCCAGCCGTCCGTCCGTACTCTTCAACCGTCATTCCTCCAGCCTTCCGTATCAGTTTGACGTCTTGAAACGAGGTGAGGAACGCTCTACGTCACACTAACGCAGTTCACCAAGCCAATTGGGTGTCACAGCAGTCAAAAGCTTCAGAGATATGTGGCAGTTACCCTGATAACCTCTCCACAGCCACAAATTGCAGCTTTTCACCCCAAACGTTCAGATTCTGAACGATGGCTTGTGTTGTCGTGAGGATGAAAACACAATAAAAAAAGGACAAATATGCCAAAGTGAGATCAGTAACTGCGATGGTTTATTAAGAGTCTCTCTGCGTGGGAGTTTCCACAACCTGAGGACTTCGCTGCCTTGGTGTATCTAAGGACAGTCTTCCACAGTGACGCTGGGACAGCCTGACTCCACTCAGGCACCTCAGCTTTCTCCTGTCGTTCCTCTCATCCCCCCCTTTTCTCCCCACCAGAGTCGGACTACACGCACGACGCCGTCTGCATGAGCGAGTGTCGGAAAGAGAAGGAGGAGAGAGAGTACTACTGCTTCAGTGAGTTTGGTAAGTGTCTGCAAGGGTGTGTGTTATGTCCGCACGCAAGGAATATCTGTTTTTTCGACCTCCAGTAACCCCACCCCACACACACACACACACACACACACACACACACACACACACACACACACACACACACACACACACACACACACACAAGTTAACAACACAGGACTCCTTACAGTCCCTGCATTTGACTTTGTGTCGTTCCCTCCCCAACCCCTCCCTTCCCCACTCTTCCACCCCCACCCGTCCTTTCCCCATCCCCCCCCTCCCCATCCCCCCCCCTCCCCGTTCCCAGCGGTCAACGGGATCGTCCACGACATCGACGTGGTGCGTAAAGGTGTCCGGATGATCACTCTGATGGTCAGCAGCGACGGCTTCTACCGGCTGAGCCGTCTGTACGTCACCCCAGACAGCTTCTTCTTCAAGGTGCGCCTCCTGGTGCTGGACACCTACAAGTGCAGCAAGCCCTGCCCCGACCTCAAACTGGGTGAGCTCCATCGCTCTCACCGCCCTCCTTCAGGAACCAGCTGTCACGTATCACGATAATGACTTGATAATGACTTGTAATAATGACCATATGTGGAAGAACATGTACACCATTGTAAAAAAAAAGAAAAAAAGAACTACTTTAAACAGCGAGCACTTTTTTTCTTCTTCTCCACAGTATGTTCTACATTAACCTCCTGTTCCTCCTGTAGGGAGCAGATATATTTTAATGGGGCAGATCTACCACAGGAGACGTCACCTCCCCAGCGAGCTCCTGACCCTCCTGGGGGGAAACTGAAGCCCGGCGACGGGCTGCTGAGGAGCAACAACTACGTCAAGAGGTTCAACAAGAGGAGACACCAGAAAGCCCTGGAGGCCACGCACTCCAGGTGTAGGTGAAGCACACAGACTACCGCCCCCTACTGCAGGGGAGGAGACATTACAGTCGCTGGCGTGAAGCGTTATTTTAACCAACACTACAGTATGAGAGAAGGTGGAGGACAGCATCATTTTTTGGGGGGGGGCGTGGACCTTGATTCGTTCGTTTGTTTTATAATCCAGGTTGAGGTTGAGTTCTGCTTGTTTGTCCAGTTGTCTTAGTATGGCTGGGGCTTGTTCTCTTTGACAGAGGGCTTCCCACGTACTGAACTCACCGATGAGATTATTGATCTTTTTCCATCAACCCCACCGATTCTTACGAAACATGACAGACATGATAGCATTTAATTTGGAGCACCGATAATTGGCATTGGCCGTTCTATTCATGTCTGGTACATGAATCAGCAGCACCTCAGTGGTCTAATCATTCAGGTCTGTTTTAGCGTTAGTGTCACCTTTAAGAAAACACACTCACCTGTTCCAGGTGGTCTAGCGACCAGTGGAATAGTGTTGTGCTCTTTTGAAACCAGCCCATATGTGAATCTTTTATCAAAGATTCCAGTTCCAATCTTTCTTAGTCTAGCATACACGAACACACACACAGACACACACGGCTCAACTAACCATTCAAACACACACTGACACACACACACACACACCGACACACACACACATAGCTCACCTAACCATTCAAACACACACTGACACACACACAAACACATACAAAAACACACCGACACAGACACAAAAACACACCGACACACACACACACACACACAAAAACACACCGACACACACACACACACACACACACACATACAGTAAGGCTCACCTAACCATTCAAATTCCCTTGGACATCCTGACTGGAAAGCTGCCAGAAAACAGAAAGGCAGGTTTGCATACTTGGTCCTTCCTTCTGTAGAACCTAATTGTGTGTTTAGGGAATGTTTGAGACTGTATTCATTATATCACTGTCAGTAACATGCGCTCACTATTTATGCCTGTACAAGCTGCTTCGTCTTCATACAATGTTCTTAAAAAAATGCTAATGTATTGTTTATGTCTTTCAAATATGAAAATACAGGAACTGCACTCCCACTGTTTAAGGCATACCTGTTAAAGTCCAGTCCTCGAGGGCCACTGTCCTGAAGGTTCTAGATGTTTCCCTGCTCCAGCACTCCTCCACAGAGCTTGGTAACGACCTTTCATTAGAATCAGGTGTGCTGGAGCAGGGAAACATCTAGAACCTTCAGGACAGCGGCCCTCGAGGACTGGAGTTTGACACTCCTGGTTAAAGGGAAGGAGGGAATGAGGATGGAAGGAACAGCATAGCAGCTGAGACCTCCAGTAGAGGAGAAGGAAGACAAACAGAGATGTTAGAATCGCCCAACTGTCGCTTGTCAGGAAAGAGAGAGAGAGCGAGAGAGAGAGAGCAAAGCTTGTTTTCCAACTTTCATTATGTGTGCGCGATGAAATGTCTGCCTACTGCCTTCACTGCTCTTCAAACGCGAGCGTGTGCTATTAGAGCGAGCCTGGTTTGGGAGGGAGCGAGCCATAAATCTAATCGCCTGAAATCTGATCCTCCACGCACCTGGACTGGAGAGAAGGGCAGGGAGCTCCTGCTCTGCGGAGAGAGAGGCAATGCCTCTTCTGCTTCTTGTTTGCTCACACACACACGCACACACACGCACACACACACACACGTGTGCGCGCACACACACTCCTCCGGGAGAGCCAAAGCCCAAAAGAGGCATCTGAGAGGGACGAAGGAAGGGTGGGAGGGAGGGAGGGAGGACAGTGGGGAGGGAGGGCAGTGGGAAGGGAGGGAGGGAGGGTGGGAGGGGGGAGGTAGGGAGGGTGGGAGGGAGGGCGGGCAGTGGGGAGGGGGGGAGGGAATGTAGTAGGAAGGTGATGTGATAAACGAATGGTTATGTACCTGAGTAGTACGAGCGAAGGAAGGGAGAGAGAAAGCGTGTCGCTGGGTGGATAAGGAGGACTTTCAGGACGGACCCTTGTCACAACATCCTTGAGACTACCTACTAAAAGGATTTAGGTTTGCACTGCCTTGCTCGAATCTGGTTCTGCGCTACATCATTGACCTAATAAAAATGCCAATGTTTTGTACTCAATGGTTGTTTAAGAGTCGTTTGTTTGGCTATTCAAGCCCTTTACATGCTGCCAAAGTAGAGGTCAGCAGAGGTCAAGCAGTCATTATGTCAAGTTTATCCAGCAGCCTTCTACTGGCGTCTGCGATCCATACCAGCGATGGAGAGGGAGCTCATTCGGCTCCGTGACGCCGGGGGTCATAACAGCACGGGCTCCGTCTGGCCTCGGTAAAACGATTTCGGAGCGGCGTTTATCTCGGAAGTCTGTCCCGTTCCCATGGTCAGGGGGTTTGGGACTATCTGGGATCAGAGCTGGAGGGAGCTGACGCCGCTGGGCAGGAAACAGAAGCCGGCCGCTCTCATCTGGGATCCCCTCACTGTGGGAGGACATTCCTGATGGGGGGGGGGGGGAGGGGGGGAATACAGATGGAGGGAGGGAGGGGGAGGGGGGGAGGAAGGGGAAAACAACTTGTCCAAGTTCCTTCCTGTGCGACAAGAGTTCCAACCAAACCCCCCAAGCCATGGAAATGGGCGGGGGGGGGGATACAGGGTGATGAGAGGGAGAGGAGATGCAGGGAGAGAGGGGGAGAGAGGGAGAGGAGATACAGGGAGATGAAGGGGAGAGGGGGAGAGAGGGAGAGGAGATACAGGGAGATGAAGGGGAGAGGGGGAGAAAGGGAGAGGAGATACAGGGAGATGAAGGGGAGAGGGGGAGAGAGGGAGAGGAGATACAGGGAGATGAAGGGGAGAGGGGGAGAAAGGGAGAGGAGATACAGGGAGATGAAGGGGAGAGGGGGAGAGAGGGAGAGGAGATACAGGGAGATGAAGGGGAGAGGGGGAGAAAGGGAGAGGAGATACAGGGAGATGAAGGAGAGAGAGGGGGAGAGAGGGAGAGAAGATACAGGGAGATGAAGGGAGAGGGGGAGAGAGGGAGAGAGATACAGGGAGATGAAGAGATACAGGGAGATGAAGGGGAGAGAGGGGGAGAGGGAGAGGAGATACAGGGAGATGAAGGAGAGATCAGTGTGGGACTTGTGGTCGTCTTTGGGACATTCAGTGTCCGTGAAAGCTGCTGGTTTCAGTTAAGGGAGAGGGTTAGGGGGAGGGGGGGGGGGGGGGGGGGGAGGGGGGGGCAGGGGGAGGGGGAGGGATGGTCACCGATAGAGGAGGTTTCTTGTTCATGCCAGACACTCTTGATTTGGATACAAGATATGTCTTCTGCTGTGTGTCTCTGTGTGTGTTAAGACTTCAGTCTGTGTGTGTGTGTGTTTGACTTCAGTCTGTGTGTGTGTGTGTGTTTGTGTTTGACTTCAGTCTGTGTGTGTGTGTTTGACTTCAGTCTGTGTGTGTGTGTGTGTTTGTGTTTGACTTCAGTCTGTGTGTGTGTGTTTGACTTCAGTCTGTGTGTGTGTGTTTGTGTTTGACTTCAGTCTGTGTGTGTGTGTTTGTGTGTGTGTGTTAAGACTTCAGTCTTTGTGTGTGTGTTTGTGTTTGACTTCAGTCTGTGTGTGTGTGTGTGTTTGTGTGTGTGTGTGTTAAGACTTCAGTCTGTGTGTGTGTTTGTGTTAGACTTCAGTCTGTGTGTGTGTGTGTTTGACTTCAGTCTGTGTGTGTGCGTTTGTGTGTGTGTGTTAAGACTTCAGTCTGTGTGTGTGTGTGTTTGTGTGTGTGTGTTAAGACTTCAGTCTGTGTGTGTGTGCGTGTGTGTGTGTGTTAGACTTCAGTCTGTGTGTGTGTGTGTTTGTGTGTTAAGACTTCAGTCTGTGTGTGTGTGTGTGTTTGTGTGTGTGTGTTAAGATTCAGTCTTTGTGTGTGTGCGTGTGTGTTTGTGTTTGACTTCAGTCTGTGTGTGTGTGTTTGTGTGTGTGTGTTAAGACTTCAGTCTGTGTGTGTGCGTTAGACTTCAGTCTGTGTGTGTTTGTGTGTGTGTGTGTTAGACTTCAGTCTGTGTGTGTTTGTGTGTGTCTGTGTGTGTTAGACTTCAGTCTGTGTGTGTGTGTGTGTGTTTGTGTGTTAGACTTCAGTCTGTGTGATGTCCTCCCACTATGATTGGAGGGGTTAATTTTCCCAAATCAGCATTCCCACTGTTAGGGATGAGAAAATGGCTAGTTCCATAAAGGTCATTCTTAGTACTTATTATCATAATTTGATTGAATAAGTACATGTATATGAAATAGTGTCATCACATCATTGTAGCTGAATAAATGTTTAATTATTTATTAGAGATGATAATCATGTGTATCTTGATTGAATAGTGTGTGTAGTTAACAACAAACACACTTAAGTAAAGCAGTCTCGATTTGCTGGTCATATCATAGAAACTGTAGATTTAGTAACAACAGCAAAAACTCAACAAAGACAATGGCACTTTGGACAATCAATGTCAAAAACATTACTTTATTATCTAGGATGAAATGTCCTATCAAGTACAAAAAAGGATCTCTTAAGAGTCGCCACGATCTGTTAAAAACATAGATATTATTTTCCCCCCAGTTATAGTCCCTCAAACATGACTCAAAAAATGTAAGGTTTCATCAATATGAATAAATAATACAGATCATGTGATGAAAATTAGGAGGTGTGTCAGACTGGTTGGATTCATTTGAAGAAAAGAAAAATATATCTTCAGAAGTCAGCATTCCCCTGCCCCGTTTTAAAATCAATATGCACACAATATGCAGCACTTTCAATATAAAGGGCAATTTCACCTAAATGTAAAGTTCACTTCCATAAAAGATAAAGAGATCAGTTTAGAAGATACAGGTAGACTTAGTTGCTGGTTAAAACGGTGGAAAAAACTTCTAATGCTCTACAAATCTCTATGGTTTTCATATATTTTGACAGCCATAATATACAATATGGAATAGAGATTGTGGATGACACATACTGTACCTACATACACAATCTGGGATGTCTCAAACAGGTTGCTGTTGCCTTATCTCCCAACATCATCCACCCAAATAAACTAAAGATTCTCTGATTCTCTCTTTATCTGTCTTGAAGACATTAGTACCGGCGATACGTCAATAATTGTTTTCAGGTTGTTTTTTTTTAATCCCACTCTTCAAACAGTAACAGCTTTAATTATCACAGATTAGAAAAATGTTCCAAATATGATAAAAATGTCCTTATAAAATCTTCATACAAACCCCCAAATGGTATAAAGATTCCCCCCACCAAATCTTTTACCGACAGATTTACGACTATAGACCACAACACTTTTCACTGAGAACAGCTCAAGACAGGAAATACAGATCTTTTTTTGTTGTTGACATCATGCATTTGAGTGGAGGGGGTGGAGTATGATGGAGATAAGGGACAGTCGAGCTGTTCGACCAATCACAAGAGGAAAGGGGTGTGTCTACTGAGTGAAGGGGGCGGTACACTTAGGTTAAAAAGGCCCTTTGCAGTTCTCAACATCCAGGCGAAAGAACACTATCTTTTTCCATCAGATCAACATCCATATCTAATGTTTAGGTTCTGAAAAACAGCTTTACATCCCAAAGAGTATTTGAAATTTCATATACATCAATGTCCCCATTAGAACAGGAAAACAAGCAAAACCCTCCCAAAAACAATGATTGTAAATTAAACAAGGTAAGCTTAAAACACAAGATTTCTGCGAAATGTGAGATGTTACGTCGAGATGAACCTTTGACGTTTTAAGGGCAGTTCTGGGATCAGGACTCATCCTGTTACCTTGCTCTA
This sequence comes from Neosalanx taihuensis, assembly GCA_030340665.1. Lineage (NCBI taxonomy): Eukaryota > Metazoa > Chordata > Actinopteri > Osmeriformes > Salangidae > Neosalanx > Neosalanx taihuensis. Next base: position 7,949,457 of record CM059314.1, read on the forward strand.
CCAGGTGGGTTCTCACTAATCTAAGATCAGTTTCTTCCGAAACCCAAGATGATTTATCGCTGTGTGTGTGTGTGTGCGCGCCACTGAAAACCTGCACAGGAGGGTCACAAGCTGAGGAAGCAGACAGCTGAAAAGTGTCAGTTGGAAATGAAGAGTTGACCCCCCCAGAGGGGAGGAAGAGAGAACTGGCGGATACAAGATATAAAAAAAAAATAGAGATTAGCTACAGACTGAAAACAACTCTGGAGAGTCGAACCGCTGCCTTGTTCTGTACCACGAATCCAACGCCCCGGCCTGTCCACTGACCCAAGCCTTCCTCGTTCCCTCTGAATCCGTTAAGATGGGCGAGGACTACACACCCTCCTCCCACCCCCCCACCCCCGTCTTCGATGAAGGGGCGTAGCATCGTCCACAACACGCTAAAGACCCGGAGCTGTGTCCCACGGCCGTCCCCCCTTTCCGCTGACGTCGGAGCGAGCGTCCGGGTATCGGGGTGACGGGGCGCCGCGGGGCTTAAAAGCAGCGCCGGGCGTAGCGAGGTGACAGAGGGGCGGGAGGGCCTCCACTCTCCGGGCTCCGGGTCAGAGGGGCGGATGGGTTCAGCCGCACAGCGTCACGGGGAGGGGGTGGAGCCACGCTGGCGGACATTTCGACAGTTATCTTTACAGAGAGGAGGTGGAGGAGGGGGGGGGGGGTAGCTGTGTATTCTAAGAGGCTGAAGTCTGCAGTTTGTTGATATGAGACCTACGAAAACGCAAAGAGAGGAAACAGTTGGATGACATTGTTTGTTTGTTTGTTTTTTATTAAAAGCTTGACATATGACAAAAATATGCACTAGGGGAATACAAAAACAAAGAAACAGTTATCGGATGCCAGTGGGGGTCAGATGTGTGGGAGAGATCAGCCATGCTGGTGGGTTGGCCTGGTATTGTACAACACAATGTCGGCCCAACAGGATCTATATACAGTGAGAACATCAAATGTTGGGGTGTCTCAATTGACCAGATTTAAAGCGACTTTTCCTCTGAGCTACTCTCACATTTCCTACCATTATTTCCTTTTTAACATAAAATAGTCCTTCACAAAAGGATATCATATGCACAATAAAATAATAATAATATTACATTTGGATAAATCTGATAAAAAGAGAAACTAATAAATGTTGCAAGCTTTTTAAAATGGTCGCCGAAGAGGAGGTAAAATGTGTTGCTTGTGGTCAATAAACCTTGAAATGTTAACTTATCTGCATAAGGAACTTATTGAAAAAAAACATCTAATGCATTTGCAAAATGATATCAATGGTTGTGACTCGATCTTTCCATAACTTGATACTGTTTCTTGCACCCAAATTAATTATAAACAGTGTCTTTAGTGAGATACTGCTGGACAGAAAAAATAGATTTATTTTCCCTTGATTGCTTTTCGTAACCAACATGGCCGCCATCATCAGATGAGAGAAATGTTTGTTTTTTAAGAACCTGTCATTCTAAAATACAAAAAAAAAAAAAAAAGAAAAAAAATTTCACACCTACAGTGTGTCTTAATATATGCAACTTTCTTACAAATGGTTTTGAAACGCTGTTTTAAAGAAATAAAAACAGCGACGTCCAGGATTTGACTAAATGAGTTTTTGTTTTGAGTGACCCTGGCACCCAGCTGTGATTTATCACATCACAATCTGTAAGAGAGAGAGAAAGAATGGAGGGGGTAAATACATGCAGGTGGAGCACATGGCCATAGGCAAACAGGAAATGACATCACATGGGGGGGGTGGCACTTTGAAAGGTCTTGCAGAAAGGCTTATTAAAGGGCAGGGGGAGGAGCTTAAATGCAAAGGGGGAAGGGGGGGAGAGCGGTGCCCAGAGCTAATGAAAGGACAGCAACCATGCTGAAACCTGGAGGGAGGGGCTGAGAGGACAGGCTGCCCTCAGTAAGGTGACTAAAGGACAGGCTGCCCTCAGAAAGGTGACTAAAGGACAGGCTGCCCTCAGTAAGGTGACTAAAGGACAGGCTGCCCTCAGTAAGGTGACTAAAGGACAGGCTGCCCTCAGTAAGGTGACTAAAGAACAGGCTGCCCTCAGTAAGGTGACTAAAGGACAGGCTGCCCTCAGTAAGGTGACTAAAGGACAGGCTGCCCTCAGAAAGGTGACTAAAGGACAGGCTGCCCTCAGTAAGGTGACTAAAGGACAGGCTGCCCTCAGAAAGGTGACTAAAGGACAGGCTGCCCTCAGTAAGGTGACTAAAGGACAGGCTGCCCTCAGTAAGGTGACTAAAGGACAGGCTGCCCTCAGTAAGGTGACTAAAGGACAGGCTGCCCTCAGTAAGGTGACTAAAGGACAGGCTGCCCTCAGTAAGGTGACTAAAGGACAGGCTGCCCTCAGTAAGGTGACTAAAGGACAGGCTGCCCTCAGAAAGGTGACTAAAGGACAGGCTGCCCTCAGTAAGGTGACTAAAGGACAGGCTGCCCTCAGTAAGGTGACTAAAGGACAGGCTGCCCTCAGTAAGGTGACTAAAGGACAGGCTGCCCTCAGTAAGGTGACTAAAGGACAGGCTGCCCTCAGAAAGGTGACTAAAGGACAGGCTGCCCTCAGTAAGGTGACTAAAGGACAGGCTGCCCTCAGAAAGGTGACTAAAGGACAGGCTGCCCTCAAAAAGGTGACTAAAGGACAGGCTGCCCTCAGAAAGGTGACTAAAGGACAGGCTGCCCTCAGTAAGGTGACTAAAGGACAGGCTGCCCTCAGAAAGGTGACTAAAGGACAGGCTGCCCTCAGTAAGGTGACTAAAGGACAGGCTGCCCTCAGTAAGGTGACTAAAGGACAGGCTGCCCTCAGAAAGGTGACTAAAGGACAGGCTGCCCTCAGTAAGGTGACTAAAGGACAGGCTGCCCTCAGTAAGGTGACTAAAGGACAGGCTGCCCTCAGAAAGGTGACTAAAGGACAGGCTGCCCTCAGAAAGGTGACTAAAGGACAGGCTGCCCTCAGAAAGGTGACTAAAGGACAGGCTGCCCTCAGAAAGGTGACTAAAGGACAGGCTGCCCTCAGTAAGGTGACTAAAGGACAGGCTGCCCTCAGAAAGGTGACTAAAGGACAGGCTGCCCTCAGTAAGGTGACTAAAGGACAGGCTGCCCTCAGAAAGGTGACTAAAGGACAGGCTGCCCTCAGAAAGGTGATTAAAGGACAGGCTGCCCTCAGAAAGGTGACTAAAGGACAGGCTGCCCTCAGTAAGGTGACTAAAGGACAGGCTGCCCTCAGAAAGGTGACCAAGTGATGCACAAATAAGCACAAACTCAAGTATGAAGCACAGAAATGTAACTAGATATCCTCACAGTCGGAGGAAGGAACTTTGATGGGGTGAGGAGGGAATCTGAAGGGGGATTAGCGGAGGAGGAAGAGGAGGAGGAGGGCAGGTGGAAGGGTGGATGAGAGGAGAGCAACGTGCAACAAGCGAGCCAGAAAGGTTGGAGAAAGAGGAGGGGGGAGGGGTCGTACCTGCTGGCTTTGAACCCTTTGAGCTTCTGGACGAAGAAGTTCTCCAGGACCTCCGCACACTGGTAGAAGGACGAGTCGCTGGGATTGTAGTAGCGGCAGTTGTCGAAGATTTTGGTCATGTCCGCCACGAACTCGGTCAGCTTGACGTAGTATCTCTTCTGTAACCTCTCCTCCATGGTGGAGAGATCTGCCAGAGAGACAAACCAGAACCAGAATCAGAATGGGGGTTTATTCACTATGCAAGGTTAACTAACACAGAATTCACTGTGGCAGAAATGAGCAAACATAGAATATACATGTGACATACTAATGTACAATAAATTGTAAAATACACTACAAATATGATACAAATAACAAATAATACAAATGATACAAATAACATGGAAGTACAAATTACACAGGTACAGAGTGGAATGGGTATATATAGTACAGGGGGCAGAGATAGCACTTGAAAGGTTTCTTCCATTTCTTTTTCGCCTCTAGCGAGTTTTTTTTTGGTGTGGAGTTTTTTTCCTTGTCTTCCTTGAGGGTTTAGGTTGGTTGAGGGGCAGTTCTATGGGCATGTGAAGCCCTCGGTGACATTGCTTGTAAAAAAAGGTCCGTACAAATAAATGTGGATTTGAAACAGGGCCCTTTAATGTGTGTAGCAGTGCAAACCTTCTTTATTATATATATATTATATATATATATATTTTCACTACTGAGCAAAAAGAAATCTCTACCAGAGTTCCAGCTATCTGCATAGTTGCTCTGCAGTAATTGCAGTTTGCGGGATGCGTCTGATGAGGCATCTGAAAAAGCGCACTTCATCACATCCAACATGACAGCAAAAACTCAACAGTCTTCGCCAACTTCCGACCCGATCGAACCGTCCGCAGGCCAAGCATGCAGCCGCGGTTAGAGACGTTCTGATCTCCTTCCGGAAGCTTCTGTCCCAGCAGAACCAGAAACCAAAGTGAGCCCAGCAGGTCCAGTCAAGGTTCAGGGATGGTAGGGGAGGGGTGGGGGTAGGGGAGGGGGCTAGCAGCAGTCCTCATATGCTCACCGTAGATTTCCCCCTGCCCTGCTTCCCTGGAATTCTCCATTTAAAATAAACATATCCGATTCTTCCCCTCCCTCAGCCCCGCCCGGCCGGCAGCGCTGAGCCTGTGCTCATATCAAAGACACCCTTCTTCTCAGGCATCAGATTTAATTCCCGAAAAAAACCCAAAGACTTTGACGGCCGCAAAGGCCAGAACCAACTCCCCCCCCCCCCCCCTCTCTCTTTTGCTTTTTAGTTTTTTTTTTTGTGTGTGCTGCTGAAAAAGGGTGTTCTTCTCGTCAGGTGGGCCGGCTTTCCAGGCCGGAGCACAGGGGGCTCCAGTGGAGCTGGTCTGGAGGGGGGCGGGGGGGGGAGAGGGGCGAGGGGGGCGCTTCCGCTGGCCTCATTAACGGTTTGTTTGTGTGGAAGTTCAAAAAGGCTCTGTTGACGCAAGTCACCATTTACACGGCCGGTTTGATCCGAGTTGGAGGGCTCCTTCACCACCCCCCCCCCCCCCAAACCCCCACCAACAACACTCCCGCCCCTAACCCCAACCCCCCTTTTGAGTGAGGGGGGGGGGAGGGAGGGTGTTTGTGTTTCTAATAGTAACGACTCGGGTGTTCCGTTGGCGGTGGTCGCCGGATTCACGAAAACAACACCCCCCCCCCCCCCCCCCCCCCCCCACACTCAAAAGCCCGGTGGATGGAAGATGTGTGTGCGAGAGGGGGAGGGAGGGAGGGAGGGGAGACTTACCCATGGGCTCCTTGATGACTCTGTAGTAGTCGGGGGCATCGTTGGCGTCCACCGGCTCCAGGAAAGGCCACGCCATTTTGTGCGCCTGAACAGGGCCAGCGAGGAGAAGAGAGAGAGAGCGTGAGAAAAGAGGAATAACACATTTAAAAAAAGAGAAGAGGGAGAAGCAGAGAGTGTGCGCATGAGAGAGAAGAAGACGTAGATAAAAAGACAAACAAACAGCTGGACAGTGGCATTGGAAGCAGGTGGGTCAACACAGATGTTGAGAGATGTCTCTCTCCC
>CM059314.1:7962500-8010000 GCA_030340665.1 Neosalanx taihuensis
TGCAGCTGGCCCATGGTCTGGCCCTGACCCTGCACCATCACCGTCAGGCCCTGATGGGGACCGGCCGGACGCTCCACCGACGCACTCTGCTGCTGCTGCTGGGACAGAGGGAGGGGGGAGGGAGGACAGAGAGAACGAAACAGAGACAGAGATGTAGAAAAAGGGGGAGAGAAGGGTTGTAGGTAGAAAAAAGGGAGGGGAGAAATAGGGGGAGAGAGGGGTGTAGGTAGGAAAAAGGGAGGGGAGAGAGAGAACGAAACAGAGAGAGAGAAAGAGATGTAGAAACAGGGGGAGAGAAGTGAGGTGGAATAAGGAGGGAGAGGGCGGTGGAAAGAGGGAGGAAGGTAGATAGAGGGAGGAAGGGAGAGGTCAAGGAGAGAGGAAGGGAGGGGTCAAGGAGAGAGGGAGGAAGGGAGAGGTCAAGGAGAGAGGGAGGAAGGGAGAGGTCAAGGAGAGAGGGAGGAAGGGAGAGGTCAAGGAGAGAGGGAGGAAGGGAGAGGTCAAGGAGAGAGGGAGGAAGGAGAGGTCAAGGAGAGAGGGAGGAAGGGAGAGGTCAAGGAGAGAGGGAGGAAGGGAACAGATGAACCTCCTGTCATCTCCCTCTAGTAACCAGTGCAATGGGGGACAGACGCTGACTGGATTAAGAGATGGTTACTGAAGTGTTGGGGTGTGAGGGGGGGGGTACCTGTGCCCCCTGGGTCAGCTGGGTGAGCTGGGCCAGGGTGAGTTTGACCTGGCCCTGGGCTTGGGCCCGCGGTCCTTGGGGCGTCTGGGCGGTGGCGGGCTGACCCGGGGTCACCGGGCTGCCCACCCTCTGCCCGGCGATGGTGGTGACGGGGCTGGCGCCGGAGATAGCGGTGGAGACGGGCTGGCCGCGGATGATCTGGGTCACCACCTGCTGGCCCGCTTGACCTGAGGACGCAAGGGGGACTGTGTTAAAACACACACACACCAACCAGAACTTGTAGACAATCACATTTATTCATTTAGCAGATGCTTTTATCCAGAGCCACTTACAGTAAGTACAGGGACATTCTCCCTGAGGGAAGTAGGGTGAAGTGCCTTGCCCAAGGACACAACGTCACACAGACCAGCGGTGTCAAACTCGTGCCATCGCGGGCCAAGACGGTGCAGGTTTTCGAGGCAACCAAGCCCCTACACCAGCTGATTTCAATAACGAGTTTCTCCAATTAGTGAAATCAAACTCGTTAGTGAAATCAGCTGGTGTAGGGGCTTGGTTGCCTCGAAAACCTGCACCCTCTTGGCCCGCGATGGCACGAGTTTGACACCCCTGACATAGACACAAGCCGGGGATCGAACTCACAACCTTCCACTCACGAGGCCAACGCCTTAACCCGCTGAGGACATCTGACATCTAGCATTTTATTTTTAGAATTTTTTTATTGTAAATCAAAATCAGGCCCTTTACAAGTATGATAGCAGACCCGTGTCGAAGTGCAGGGTACCCACCTTGCTGCATGACCAGGGGGGTACGGAGGATGGTCTTCCCCAGGGCGCCTGCCTGCTGGATGGGCGTGCGGATCACCGTCATCCCTGGACGGATCTGGCCCCCGGCGGTGAGCACCTGCTGCGGGGAGCCGGGCGTGCTGGGCCGGATGTTGAGGGGGGTGGTGCGAGGCTGGAAGGGGCTGAAGGTGGCGGCTCCGGCCGTGCTGGAGGGGATGATGCCCACCACCTTCTGCTGGATCACACCTGGACACAACGACAACAACTGCATTAGCATTTCCATTCAGTCACTTATCAGACGCTCTTATCCAGAGCGACTTACAGCACAGTACAGGGACATTCCCCCCCCCCCCCCCCCCCCCCTGAGGCAAGTATGGGACTCTGATATGGGAGTCATGTGGTTCAGCGGGTTAAGGCGTTGGGCTCATGATCGGAAGGTTGTGAGTTCGATTCCCGGCTGTGGCTATGTGATGTTGTGTCCTTGGGCAAGGCACTTCACCCTACTTCCCTCAGGGAGAATGTCCCTGTACTTACTGTGAGTCGCTTTGGATAAAAGCGTCTGCTAAATGAATATGTAAACAATAATATAAATGTAAATGTAAGTAGGGTGAAGTGCCTTGCCCAAGGACACAACGTCATGTTGGCACAGCCGGGAATCGAACTGACGACCCTTCTGATCGCTAGTCCGACGCCCTAACCACTCAGCCGGCTGACTCCCGTTTACCAAAAGATTTACTTCTCGTAGGCTCCGACGTTCAAATACGGATGGAAAAGGTTTTTTTAAAAGGGCTGGGTATTCCTTCTGTAACAGGTCAAAATCAGGTGACTGAGATCTGCAACACGAAACGTTCTTTTGAAAGGAGCCAGGGCAGAAACGCTGATATTTGCAGTGAAAACACAAGCAGCTTGACAGAGTCGCCCATAGCATGAATGTTCTACAAAGCTCATATATTGGTACAACTCAATACACTGCTTTAGGGTTTCCCCTCCACTGAAGTCTTCAAAGCCTTTGATGCTAACCAGGGTCAATATTAACCGAGCGAGTAAATAAAAAAAAAACGTTCAAAAAACATCGCTAAAAGCAATGTTGGTTTGACTCCGATGCTTTCGACCCACCCCCACCCCTGGTCTCATAAATTATGGATGGGCTGTAACTTCTCTCAAACGTTTTTTTCCTCTCTCGCTTGGGTTCGACAAAGCGATCGTTTCAGTTCCGTCAGCTTGGCTCCAGTTCACTTGGAAGGGCAGAGAAAACACAACGCTCTTCCTTCAAGAGATCTGAACTGGTTTCCTCTCCTTTCCTGCGGTTTTGCCCTACTTTTTAACCCCCTACACCCCCTCCCCTCCCTCCCAGCGCCACCGATCAGGTAAACCAATACATCAAGGGTCCCCCCCCCCCTCTTCAAAAGAGGAGCCCCCCCCCCCCCCCTCCCCCCTGTCAGAACTACAGCGCTGCAGCTCTGGACCAACATCAATCACCCAGCGCTCAGCGAGTAGCTGTTTGGGGAGTTTTGTGAGTTAGCAACATGCAGGGAGGGGGGAGGGGTGGTGAAAGAACAGTTTTTTGTGTGTTTTTTAAGACGGGCGGTGAGGGGGGTTGGGGGGGGGGGGGTCTATCCATAGCGTGTTACCTGTCTGGGGAACCAGACCTCAGGATAAACTTGTTTTCCTGCCTGACTTCCGTAGCGCCCTCCAACGCAAACACGTGAGTGAAGCTGTTACACTCTGTATAAACACACCGGCCATTAATATCCCTCCTCTCACTCTCCATCAGAAGCAGACAGGAGGGTCACGCAAGCTCTCTGTCTGTTAGCGGGAGTTATTTAGGTCATGCGAGCCTCCTCACTTTAACTAAAGTCTCCACACTTTTACATGGACGAGTGAAAATGTGAATATTCTTGGGCTAAAATGATTGGAATAAGTGCAGACAAGTTCAGACGGAACTCCTGACTGTCCTTGCGACAAGACACGACCCAATTAAGGTCAGTTACGTCTAGTTCAACTGTACAGTCAAAACAAGACATCGGCTACCCCTTTAATGATGTAGCGAACTCTCAAATCATCCAACAACACTTCAGAACTCATCCAGGGACAGGTGGCATCCAATACCCCCCACCCTCACCTCCATCCAGCTGCTCAATGTTGACTTTAGAAATATGTAAGCGACCTATGGCTACTTCAAAAGACATCTGGGCTCCGCCTCAGACTACACAAGCCCCGGACAACACCATAACATCTCCGCTAGGTTCCCATGGCGACAGACGTGATGTGTGCCCCTCAGGGGGGGGGGGGGGGGGGGGGGGGGTGACTCACAGACTGGGGGGACGGTATGGGGCACGGGAACACAGCTTGGCAGCCATCGACAGCTGCTTGACGCGCGAGATGGGAGGGGCCGGCGTCTGATGTGGTCAGGTGTGGTCGGTGGCTTGGGGAGGGAGGGTACTTATTGTATCGGCGGTGGGCGAGACGCAGACGTCACGTAATTACAGTCGAGAAGGTCAGGACGCGAACACGAGTCCCTCCTCCTTCCCCTCCCTGTAATACACGCCACCCTATAGCGGGTCTGAAAACACGACAGCTACGGCTCATATATCTAACCCAGACGGATCCATCACCGGCCTAATGAAGGAGTCAGGGAAGAACCTCCAGAACAGGAGAAGCCCTTCTCGCTGGCCTTGGCGCTCGACCGCGACGGCATTCATCCAGGTGGGGGGGGGCGGGGCCTACCTCCTTGCGTGGTTGGCACGTTGACGGTGACGAACTTGCTGTTGGCGGGCAGCGGCAGCTTGGCGTGCAGGACCTTGCCACCCATGGACGTGCCTGTGATCTGGAAGGTCTGCCCGCCCGACGTGGCCACGGTCGTCACGGTACCCGCCGCGCCTGCTGAGGGGGGGGGGGGGGGGGGACGCGCAAGCGAAATCCGACCAATTAAAAAACAGTGGGCGGGATTGATTCATTCGGCAGATGCTTTTATCCAAAGACACTTTGTGGGGGGGGGAAAGCATGCTAAAAGCTCATTGCATTACCATGTTTATCTCTTATGATATATTGCATTACTAGATACAGTAATTAGAACTTGGCAAAGTAGAAGTGTTTGGCAGGTGTGCTGTTCTCTCCCTATTTGGTGTGAAACAGGAAGATGGCTAACGAGCTGCTGAAGTGAAGGACAGAGGAGTCTGTCTGGAGTTCTCCGCTTATCTCACGAAAGCTATCTTCAAAAGACAACTCCTTAATATGGAACTGTGTGTAGTAAATATGCCGGGTCAGGGAGAGAGACAGCCAGTTGGACTTTGTGAACCAGCCTCAACTCTGTTGCGGTTAGGGACACTATTTTCGACCCGGAGCTCTGTAAACCTTTTTCAACTATTTTCATTAAAACCATATTAGACTTGAAGTATGTGACTCCGTATCTCTTTTAAAAGAACACGCAGGGAAAAAGCCTTACACATACGTGGATATTTTGACAACTCAGAGGATAGTAGATACAAGGCTATATATTTTTCCAACACGAGAGCTTTACTAAAGAGCATCGGTCTCTGATCATAACAACGTCCCAAACATTGAAGGTAGCCAGAATATGAAGTATACATTGTGGGAAACCAAAGAAGTACCAGAGGGAAGAATGTCATTTTCCAGGGTGATGATGTAAGACGGTTCTGAAGAACGAAACATCCACCATGTAATTACGCCAAAGACATTTTCTGTTATTTCAAGAGACTTTTTGCGTTATTTCGTTGCCTTTTAAACCCTAATCTGAGAGCTGAGTCTGCCCTCGACGTACCTTGACTGGGCTGCCCCTGCTTGACCCAGGTGGCGAACGTCTGATGGAAGTTTTTATTCTGCTGGAACGTGACAGGGGTGCCACCCATCTTGGTGGCCAGTACCACTTTGGTGCCGGGGGGGACCTGGCCGGACAGGGAGCCCACGATGACTTTCGGGGTGGTCGCGGGTGTGACGGGGGTCCCCGTGGGTGTGACGGTGGTAGTGGCCACTCCTTGTTTCTGCTCCAGACGCTTCTGGAATGAGATGATGGCATGAATACCACCAGAGAACAGATGATGGCATGAATACCACCAGAGAACAGATGATGGCATGAATACCACCAGAGAACAGATGATGGCATGAATACCACCAGAGAACAGATGATGGCATGAATACCACCAGAGAACAGATGATGGCATGAATACCACCAGAGAACAGATGATGGCATGAATACCACCAGAGAACAGATGATGGCATGAATACCACCAGAGAACAGATGATGGCATGAATACCACCAGAGAACATGCAGAACAACACCTTGCTTTTGGGAGAAAAACAAACAGCGGGTTCAAACTCACCTTGGCCTGCTCTGCAGCTTGGGCCTTCTCCTTCTCCACCCTGGAGGACATACAGAAGAAAGACGTTAAACACCCCGTTTAACTTCTCAACAAACTACTATAAACTGTAGTTTGACAGCAAAAAAAACCCCCCCATACATTCAGCATACAATAAAGTAATGAAAGACGAGAAAAATATACGCCGAATTATTAAGACATGAACTTGACAATCTGCCTGCCTTGGTCATACAATCAAAAATGACCAGTGACATTAAGAACCTCTACGAAACAGACCCTCTACAGAAACCCCCCCCCCCCCGACCCCCTTTGCCCTCTGACCTCTCGGAGAAGGCACGGATCTCCCACAAGTCCAGCTCCTCCTCGGCTACCCAGGTCTCGATCACCACCGGGCCCGTCTGCTTGGTGGGCTCGGGCTTCTTGGGCCGCAGGGCGCTGGAGCGCAGACCCTTCCTCTGGGGGGTGTGGGTCTCTGGGAGGTGACAGAAAGACGTTTGAGAAAGGGAGGTCGTATAGTGTGTGTGTGTGTGTGTGTGTGTGTTTGAGAGAGTGAAGGTAGGGAGGTGGTGAGTGTGTGTGTGTTTGAGAGAGTGAAGGTAGGGAATGTGTGTGTGTGTTTGAGAGAGTGAAGGTAGGGAATGTGTGTGTGTGTTTGAGAGAGTGAAGGTAGGGAATGTGTGTGTGTGTGTTTGAGAGAGTGAAGGTAGGGAATGTGTGTGTGTTTGAGAGAGTGAAGGTAGGGAATGTGTGTGTGTGTGTGTGTTTGAGAGAGTGAAGGTAGGGAATGTGTGTGTGTGTGTTTGAGAGAGTGAAGGTAGGGAATGTGTGTGTGTGTGTGTGTGTTTGAGAGAGTGAAGGTAGGGAATGTGTGTGTGTGTGTTTGAGAGAGTGAAGGTAGGGAATGTGTGTGTGTGTGTGTGTTTGAGAGAGTGAAGGTAGGGAATGTGTGTGTGTGTGTTTGAGAGAGTGAAGGTAGGGAGGTGGTGAGTGTGTGTGTGTTTGAGAGAGTGAAAGTAGGGAATGTGTGTGTGTGTTTGAGAGAGTGAAGGTAGGGAATGTGTGTGTGTGTGTTTGAGAGAGTGAAGGTAGGGAATGTGTGTGTGTGTTTGAGAGAGTGAAGGTAGGGAATGTGTGTGTGTGTGTTTGAGAGAGTGAAGGTAGGGAATGTGTGTGTGTGTGTTTGAGAGAGTGAAGGTAGGGAATGTGTGTGTGTGTTTGAGAGAGTGAAGGTAGGGAATGTGTGTGTGTGTGTGTTTGAGAGAGTGAAGGTAGGGAATGTGTGTGTGTTTGAGAGAGTGAAGGTAGGGAATGTGTGTGTGTGTGTTTGAGAGAGTGAAGGTAGGGAATGTGTGTGTGTTTGAGAGAGTGAAGGTAGGGAATGTGTGTGTGTTTGAGAGAGTGAAGGTAGGGAATGTGTGTGTGTGTGTGTGTTTGAGAGAGTGAAGGTAGGGAATGTGTGTGTGTGTGTTTGAGAGAGTGAAGGTAGGGAATGTGTGTGTGTGTGTGTGTTTGAGAGAGTGAAGGTAGGGAATGTGTGTGTGTGTGTTTGAGAGAGTGAAGGTAGGGAATGTGTGTGTGTGTGTGTGTTTGAGAGAGTGAAGGTAGGGAATGTGTGTGTGTGTGTTTGAGAGAGTGAAGGTAGGGAATGTGTGTGTGTGTGTGTGTTTGAGAGAGTGAAGGTAGGGAATGTGTGTGTGTGTGTTTGAGAGAGTGAAGGTAGGGAATGTGTGTGTGTGTGTTTGAGAGAGTGAAGGTAGGGAATGTGTGTGTGTTTGAGAGAGTGAAGGTAGGGAATGTGTGTGTGTGTGTGTGTGTGTTTGAGAGAGTGAAAATAGGGAATGTGTGTGTGTGTGTTTGAGAGAGTGAAGGTAGGGAATGTGTGTGTGTGTGTGTTTGAGAGAGTGAAGGTAGGGAATGTGTGTGTGTGTGTTTGAGAGAGTGAAGGTAGGGAATGTGTGTGTGTGTGTTTGAGAGAGTGAAGGTAGGGAATGTGTGTGTGTTTGAGAGAGTGAAGGTAGGGAATGTGTGTGTGTGTGTTTGAGAGAGTGAAGGTAGGGAATGTGTGTGTGTGTGTTTGAGAGAGTGAAGGTAGGGAATGTGTGTGTGTGTGTTTGAGAGAGTGAAGGTAGGGAATGTGTGTGTGTTTGAGAGAGTGAAGGTAGGGAATGTGTGTGTGTGTGTGTGTTTGAGAGAGTGAAGGTAGGGAATGTGTGTGTGTTTGAGAGAGTGAAGGTAGGGAATGTGTGTGTGTGTGTTTGAGAGAGTGAAGGTAAGACAGTTAAGTCGGTCAGGAGGATGTAAGGTAATCTATAAGGAAGGTTTAAGGTATAAGAAGGTTTGCAGGGGTGTCAAACTCCAGTCCTTGAGGGCCGCTGTCCTGAAGGTTTTAGATGTTTCCCTGCTCCAGCACACCTGATTCTAATGAAGGGTCGTTATCAAGCTCTGTGGAGGAGTGCTGGAGCAGGGAAACATCTAGAACCTTCAGGACAGCGGCCCTCGAGGACTGGATCTTCACACCTGTGGTTTAAGGCAGTGGTTCTCAACCCTGGTCCTCAAGGCCCACTTGTTTTAGATGTTTCCCCCTTCCAACACACCTGATTCAAATGAATTGTCATCATCAGGCTTCTGCTGAGCTTCATAGTGACTCATTCATTTGAATCAGGTGCGTTGGAGCAGGGAAACATGCAGGACTGTGGGCCCTGAGGACCAGGGTTGAGAACCACTGGTTTATAGTATAAGGAGGAGGGTCGGGGCTGTTCAGATCCGGAGTGACCCCCCCTCACCTTTAGGTGTTTCAGGGACTCCGAGGGGGCAGATGATCTTCCGGATGCAGTACTCCGAGCGGATCCCGTAAGGCCCCACGTCGCGCCGCTTGATGATCTCCGTGGTGGTGATCTCGGTGTCGGACGTTTCTGTAGCAATGAGTGGGGACAGGGCTGGGTTGATATGGGATGAGGAGGGAGATTCCAAGAATCATGGAACAATGTACTCCAAGACAGGAAACAGTGCGCACTTAATGGTACAACGTTAGTATTCATTCACAGTTGACAATTATAGGATGGTAAACCGTGTCAGAAACATCATATATCTATATATATTATTTATCACAAAGTGTCAACATGAGGGAGACTAGGTACATATGGTACAATATAGGTACAATATATAAACATATGTATCATATCTGTAGTGTATTTTACACTGTATTCATTTTATTTTATTAGTATGCCACATATATGTTCTATGTTTGCTCATTTCTGCCACAGTGAATTCTATGTTTGTTAATCTTGCATAGCGATTAAACCCCCATTCTGATTCTGACTAATACTGACTTTGAAACATAGATAATCGCATCAAACACAGTAGAAAAACCCTTAATGCAACAGGGTACATTAAAGATGGTGGGTCGATAGAAAGTTCCGGTAGGTTGAGAGGGAGGTGTACCAGTGCGTGTGGTGCCCACGGCGGAGGACGGTTTGACGGCCATGTCGTCCCACCTGAGGCAGGCCCAGAGCAGCCTCAGCATCAGGCTGACGCCCGCCAGCGACTTCACCGTCTGGAGCCGGTACCTGGGGGGGGCGATACGAGAGGCACGGCCGACAGTTACCACATGTTGGGGATCGTTTGATAAGTAAAGTCACGCATGAAGTCCAGAGTCAAGACGACTACAGAGAGCCTTAAGATTATTTCTGTCCAATGACTGAAATGATTCTGTGCCTCCATGGCTTCCTCTCGCCATTGCGAACGAACAAACGTTGTGCTAACGTTTCTAGAGAAACATAACAGGAGAAGTGGGGATGGGGGGGGGTGGGAGATATTCCAACCACAGACAGAGAAAACATTCTTGGGGCGGTTATTGTGCAACGACGAACATCCCTGACACCCAAAAAAAAAAAACACTGGGTGATTCACGTCTGCTGCTCTATGAAACTACAGCCGTCCGGTCCGGACAGAACAATGAGGTCTCAATGAGGTCTCAGGCCCAAAGCCTGGCCGGAGAACCGGGCCGGAGAACCCGGGCCAGAGAACCCGGGCCAAACCCACCAACGATGCGCAGGGGAGCTAGCGAACATAAAACTTATCCGAGTCGGTACGAGACGGTTCAAAGTGTGAACGGCCCTTAACACTAGGGCGTTTCCAAACGTAGAGATCAACAAATCTTTATCGTTGACAGCGTGTAGAGAGACTAAATCAAACAGGGCTGGAGCAAAACAAGGACAAACTCTCCAGATTCCCCCCTTCCCTGGGTGTGGTGAGAGAAGCGGTTTACCTCCATGTGATGCCGAACGTGGGTCTGGGTGAAGGGTAGGGCCAGATGTCCTGGGCTGGCTTGGCGTTGTAGTTGAAGATGGCGACCTCGCGGATGCCGCCACGCCTCGCCAGAACCTTCAGGTCGTCGTTGGGCAACACGAAGATGCTCTTCCGGCTGCTCTTGGTGACGAACTTACGGTAGGAGGGCAACGCCGTGTCGGAACGAGTCTTCTTGGTGCGCGAGAACTTCTGGAGGCGGACGCGACCCTTGGTGGAGGAGATCTCCTGGCTGACGGACAGCGTGGAGCGGGAGGACGACGAACCGTGAGGCCCCGAGAACGACTTGCTGACGGACGAGAGGAGCGTGGTCTTGTGCTCGTGGGTCACCGTTTCGCTCTGGCTCTCGTCCGATTGGCTGTCGGGCGTGGGCGAACGCACTTTGGTCACGGTGGTTTTGGTCATGGTGGTGAGGGTGGACACGGCGCTCTCCGTGGCGGACTCGACCGGTTTCGAGGACGCCGAGACCTCCGCCAGATGGGACACGCTGGTGGTGGTCGTGGTGGAGGTGGTGGTAGTGATCTGGGTGACGATGGTCCTGAGCGGATCCACTCCACTGCTGTTCTCCTCCGCGAAATCGTTGCTCAGGCTGGACTCTTCGGCCGAGGGCACTGGGGAAGGCGTCATCTTGTTGGGCTTGACGACGGACGATTGCGTCACCGCGAACTGGGTTGCTGTGCTGTTGTGTTGCTGGGTCAGCAGCCCTGGACCTTGTAGGTTGTTCTCCAGCCTGGCCATCTTCACCGGAGGCTGGTAGACCTGGTCCGACCCCGTCACTTTGCTTTCCACCACTTCCCTGGGAGCCGGGCTGGGATCCGTGAGACCTGGTACCACGTCACCATTCAGCAAGGGCTTCTGGGTAGCGAGCATCTGACCATCTTCCTCCGGCTTGGACAGGCTGTTCGCCTTGGCCTCCGTGCTGTTGGGGAGGGCGTTGGTGGGCTCGCTCAGGACAGAGTTGGTCATGGGTCGGTTCTCCAAGACGTCTTTTCCGTTGACCTGGGGAGGGCCAGAGGAGGGGAGCTGGGATGGGACGACTTCCGCACCGCTTTGCCCGTTGCCGGGTCGGTCCTGCTGGTCCTTGTGACCGTTGCTCTCCCCTCCGGTCTGCTCTGGTTTCCCCAGCTGGTTCAGAACGTGCATCGTAGAGGAATCCGGTTTGAACAGAGCTGCCTCGAGTCCTGGTGCCTCAGCGGAGATGGGAATGGAACCCGTTGACGGAGACGGTGTTGCAATGTTTTGGGTCCCCCCTGAGCTGGACATGTTAGGTTCCCCATCCCCTAGCCTGGCCCCTGGGGGCCCCATAGTCCTTTCCTGGAGGTTTCCCTCTTGTTTATGGGGAGATGGTATGTTTAGTGGGGCAGAGTCTTTGGATGGTGTGCCAAGGGGAGTGACGTTCACTTCCATTGGGGCTACAAGTGACATTCCCGAAGGCTTGCTCTCCGTCTTAATGATGTCCGGCGTCACCTGAAACGGGGACGGAGCCTGGGTCTTTACGGGCGTCTGCGGCAGGTCTTGGGCGCCCTTGGCTGGGGTGGACTTGCCCAGAGAACCCTGCAACCTCTGCTTCTCCTCCAGGGCGTGCTGCTTGACGCGGCGCTCCAGGAGACTGTCCAGTTTGGAGGGCTTGAACTTCTTGTAGGGGATCCGGGTGTGGAAGCCCAGGCTGACATCCACCACGTCGTAGTTGAAGGGCCTCCGGGGCCCCTCTGCCGGCTCCTCCTTCATGGAGGCCTCTGCTTCAGAGCTGCTGGTCCCTGGGGAGATGATAAAACATGAACACTTCGTCCTTCTTACTCTCTTTATCTTTATTTTCTTCTTTATCTTTACTTAAGAGTTATTTTTTATGTATTTGTTTTACTTTTAGCTAACTATCTGAAGCCTTATGAGAAGACAAAGCACGTCGTAAAGTTGAGAGCTTGCGCTGTTGCAGTTATGATGATATAAAACGTAAAAAACGACTAACCTTTGTCTTTATCTGAATCTGTGGGACTGGGGTCCACCTCCATGTCTTCAGCTGCCTCCTCTAACGCTGAGTTCTCAGGCTTTTTCCTTGCGGATTCATCCGTCTCTCCTTCCTTCTCCTCCTCTGGCCTGTCTTCCGTCTCCTTAGACGAGTCGTTCGCCGAGGGCTCACGGGAGCCAGTGTCTTCGTCCTTGTCCTTGACTCGATCGCCGGTCTTCTGGTCATCCGAGGTGACGCTCGGCCTTCTGCTCAGGTCCAGGAGGGTGCATTTCTTGCCGAGTTTAGCATCTGAACACGGGAAGGAAAAGTGATGAGTTATCGTTCCCCGCTTTCGCACGGACCTCAATTCAGCTGGCGGCCAAGTCCATTCATTTCCCCCACCGAGGGGGGAACACAAACGTAAAGTACAAACACATTTTGTGTGAGAAAGAATGCTTGGCGTGTGAGACCACCAGACCACATTGCAAACACAATTTAGATCGTTTTTCTTTTCTTTTTTCTTTTTTCAACTGCTGACCTTCCAGCTCTTTCCGGTAGTTAGGGTTGGTGTTGCCGGGCAGCTTTTGCTGGAAGCGCTGGACATGAGTCTTACTGATCCAACTCCAGCCTCCCCAGCCGGTCACACGGTACTCCTCACCCTTCTGCTTCCACACCTTTACACAGGGGGGAGGACAGGAACAGAGGAGAAGAGAGGAAAGGAAGAGAGGAGAAAAGAGAGGAGAAGAAGAGAGAAGAGGAGAGAGAAGAGGAAGTGATGAGGAAGAAAGGAGAGGAAGAGAGAAGAGAGGAAAGGAAGAGAGAAGAGGAGAGAAAGATTAGAGGATGAGAGGAAAGGAAGAGAGGAGAAGAGAGAAGAGGAGGTGATGAGGAAGAAATGAGGAAGAAAGGAGAGGAAAAGAGAAGAAGAGTAGAGAGGAAGAGAGGAAAAGAGAAGAAGAATGGAGAGGAAGAGAGGAAAAGAGAAGAAGAGTAGAGAGGAAGAGAGGAAAGACCAGTTTCAGAAAAAGCAAGAGAACGAGAGAGCAGAAGTGGAGAGGGAGCCAGAAGAGGTGTTGGAAGAGATTCCCACACATCGTTAGCCAGCAGTCCAGCTGGGTGCAAAGTCACACTCTAGCTCTGTAAACACCTGCCTCAAAAAAGACACTTTAACGCTCGGCATTCTGGGGGGGGGGGGGGGGGGGGGGCAGGACGTGGCAATTAAACACGTCTGGCCGATTATGCTTTAATGGCCGACGCCTCGGTCGTAAATACGGCGCGGTAACCACGACTTGAAAGACGAAAATAGAGTGAATGTGTTGAAGGAGGTTTTTTGGAAGGTGGTGTTGCGTGCCAGGTACCTGATGCTTGATGGGGAAGGTGTACTTGACCCAGGTGGCCTGCTGCATGGTCTCCTCATCCTCCAGCTTCTTCTCCCTCTTCTTCACCTTCTCCTTCTCCTCTCGCTCCATGGAGGTCATGCGGTGAAGCCTGAGGACGAGGAGCAGACCAGGTGGGTGGGAGACACACACACACACACACCTGTACCACCAACAGCAACATCGAGGCTTCAAAACACAACCACTCCCCTGGAGAGAGGGGGGAGGGCTTGCAGCCCCCTGTCCACGCCCCCCCGCCCCCCCAATCTAAATATTATCCTATAAGCTGGGTACGAGCCATTTGATGTGCTGCTGATCAGCTCAACACTGGCCAAACATTCTGGGTCTGGGTATGCAGGAGGATTCTGGGTAACTCCACAGGCTCCCTCAGAGGAGGCCATGGTCATGAAAGAGACCCATGGTTCGCTGGGTAATGACTGTGTGATTATGGGGGGTGTGGGTCGAATGCTGTATTAGCATGACATCATACTAGCTACTGCAACACTTAACAATACGCTTGGAACTACGAAGAGTTTTCCCCATTTTCCCCTTCTTTAAAACTCCCCTGTGTGTGTGTGTGGGTGTGTGTGTGGGTGTGTGTGGGTGTGTGTGTGTGTGTGTGTGTATGTGTGTGTATGTGTGTGTGTGTGTGTGGGTGGGAAGAGTTTTCCCCATTTTCCCCTTCTTTAAAACTCCCCTGTGTGTGTGTGTGTGGGTGTGTGTGTGTGTGTGTGCCTCTCACCTGGTGTGGCCCAGGGCATCCTTCCAGACCGGCAGCAGAGCCACAGGCTTGATGGCACACTCCAGGATGGCCAGTGCCAGAGCAAACTCTCGGGCCTTGCTGCACATCTGCACCGCCTTGATCCAGTTGGTCCTGTGGGAACGACACGCACAGATCCGGTCACTCCGGCGCCACCTTGAGGCGGTGCGACAGATTCCCCCAGAGTCTGGGAGTCAGGTGGCTCAGCGGGTTAAGGCGTTGGCCTCGTGATCGGAACGTTGTGAGTTCGAACCCCGGCTGTGGCTATGTGACGTTGTGTCCTTGGGCAAGGCACTTCACCCTACTTGCCTCAGGGAGAATGTCCGTGTACTTAAATATAAGTCCCTGCAATCAGGTTAGTAAATTTGCACAATTCTTGCAAGTTTTAGATGAATTTTAGTGTAACAGTGTTTTTAACTAGTCTGTGTTATGTGTATGTGTCTTTTAACTGTTGTGCTATCTGTATGTTTTTACCTGCTGCAAGACAAGTTTCCTCCTTGGGGGACAATAAACTTTAACTGAACTGAACTTTGGATAAAAGCGTCTGCTAAATGAGGTATTATTATTCTTATTATTCCCCCAAAAATGACCCCTTGACCCCCCCACTGACTCCACCCTCCTCTGCCTACCTGTGCGAGGCCCAGTTGGGGTGCATGAAGGGTGCCGGCACGTTGTTCTCCAGCTGGATGATGGTGAGGCGCAGCGTGGAGATGGTCAGCAGCTTGGAGCCGTGGATGGAGCCGTTCCACTTGAAGTCTCCGGCGGGCGTCATGCAGAACTTGTGCGACAGGTGGCGCCGCTTGTCGTGGTCCTCGCGGTGCTGGTGCTTGTTGAGGGCCAGCAGGTTGGAGCTGTACTGGTTGTGGTAGACCCGGTACTTGCCCTCCTGGCCCAGCTTGAAGTAGTTGGACAGGGTGCCCTTCATCACCACCTCCTTGGAGCTGCGGGTGCTGAGGCGGGAGACGTCGCCCTGCTGGTTCACCACCAGCACCTGGGGAGGGGGGGAGGGGAGGGGGAGGAGGGGGGAGGGGAGGAGGAGGAGGGATTACTAATGTTGGCTGGACATGGTGTTTGCATGTTGCGTGGTGTTTGCATGTTGCGTGGTGTTTGCATGTTGCGTGGTGTTTGCATGTTGCGTGGTGTTTGCATGTTGCGTGGTGTTTGCATGTTGCGTGGTGTTTGCATGTTGCGTGGTGTTTGCATGTTGCATGGTGTCTGCATGCTGCATGGTGTCTGCATGTTGCATGGTGATCGCATGGCGCTGGCATGTTGGCGCTTCTCAATAATTCGGTTTAAGCGTGGAAGCAGGAATTTAAAAACAGCTCCTTCCTTCATTTTCAGGTTCGGGACGGCAAAACGAATTAAGCGGCTAAAGTGTTCCACAGTCGGTTGGGGATTCAAATGTCAATATTTGAGAGTTGGGTGGTGGGGGGGGTGTTAAGGCTTCAGAGGCGGTACACACCCCCCCCCCCCCCCCCCCCCCCCCCCGTTTTGAAGCGCCCCTCACCTCCTTGCCCTCCTTGAAGCCCTTGTTGGCCTCGTGCACGGCCTCCCCCCCCCTCCCTACTCGTTCTGAAGCACCCCTCACCTCCTTGAAGCCCTTGTTGGCCTCGTGCACGGCCTCCCCCCCCCTCCCTGCTCGTTCTGAAGCACCCCTCACCTCTTTGCCCTCCTTGAAGCCCTTGTTGGCCTCGTGCACGGCCTCCGCCACCTGCTGGCTCTTCCTCTGGCTCAGCTTGCTCTCCGGGTTGCGCAGGCGGGTCACCATGCGCGTGGACGCCGACGACTTCCCGCCCGGCCCGGCCGTCTCCCCGTTGGCCCTGCCCTCGCCTGGACGTCAACACCGGGTGGGGGGGGGGAGAGAGGTGGAGGATTAAGGAGGGGGTTTGGGGGGGTCATCTGTGCAAAAAGTACGGTGGGATTTGCGTCTATGCATCGTTGTGGTTTCCACCAATCAATGACAAGGAAAGAAAGGTGACTAAGCGTCACAAGGAAGGAAATGATGACGTATCATTAGGCTGACTACAATCCTGAATTATACTTTGTGTGTAATTGTAAGAACAATTATAAATGGTGTGCGTTTGTGTTTTTGTTGTCTATTCAACATAGCTAATTAATGATCTATTTTCCTGAGTGTGTAGTGTGTAGTGTGGGCCAGACCTGGATCGTCCTGGCTGGCCAGGGAGGACTGGGAGGACTTGTCGGCCAGGTCGGGGGGCTCGGGGCCCCGGGGGCCACCCATGCTGCTGTTGCTGTTTTCCTCGCTGGGCTGAGGGGGCTGGCTCAGGCTGGGGACCCCCTCACCACTGGGGAAACCAGAGTCACACTCTGCCTTTTCTGTGGAGGGAGGTTAAAAAAGGAAGATTTTTAGGGATACAGTTACCCTTCACAATTCACTTTTCACGGTTTCTCTACTTCACGGATTTGCCTCGTGCAGTGTGTTCTGCATTCTGATTGGCTAAACAGTCTCTCCAACACAAACCTGCGCATCAATAAAGTTGCGGTTTACAGGATACTTTTATTTGTTAAACAAATGCTTGGGCCTGTAAAAAGGGTTTGTTCTTTGGTTTTAATATATAATAGAGTATTTCATTGTATAATAATTGTTAAAAAAAAAAGGTTTCTACTTCACGGATTTCGCTTATCACAGGTTCTTTTTGGAACGTAACTCCCGTGAAAAACGAGGGTTCACTACAGAGCCAGTGTTTACCAGAAGTTCAGTTCCCTCCATTTTTCCATGGAAATCTCTCTAGCTCCCTCTAGTGTCAGACTGGGTGCAGTGCACCTTCTCAACCAGCCCACTGAACAGCCAATGGGCTGACTCTAAACAAGCCCAACCCCGTGCACCAAGGCAAAACTAATCAACTGCAGAAATGGTGATTGTAAGAGCAATGCAGTGAGTAAAAAAATTAATAATAATAATGTATGAATTTGAAAAAGCTCCCTGTCTAAATGCAACAGACCAGAACAAATGCTGACAGGAAATGGTGGACTACAAAGATGCATGAAAGGTAAGCTAGACAGAGGCAGGACGATGCTTAATGGATCGATCTGTCAAAGCCACGGAATCTGCCGCTTCAGCCAATCACGAAGCGGCTTCTCAGGGATCCAGCACTTGAGCAGGCATTCAACATCAGCAATCCATTGGTTCACAAAATTACTGAAAAGCTGGCGCAGCCAATGAAATTGAAGGGATGTAGATTACAAACGGCAACGGGTTGAGAGGGGGCGGGGTCCAATAGCAACAAGTGGGAGGGGCAAGACAACAGGAGCAAGTCAATCACAGGTAGCAGGGACGAAGGGTGGGAGACGAGGAGGGGAAGGAGGAGAAGGAGGAGGAGAGGGAGGAGGAGGTGATGTTCCACTGATGCACCATCCGTACCTTCGGAGTCCGGCGTGACCTCCATGCTGGTGTGGCCCTCGTCCCCGGCCTCCCCAGGGGCAGCAGGGGGCTCCGGGGGGCCTGTGGCCGGGCTGGCGGTCTCTACAGCAGGCAGAGAGGGCTCTGGATCCAGGGCCTCTGTTTTAGGAGCCATCGAGCTGCTCGTGGCCTCCTGGCCTGTAGAGGGAGCCCCTCCTTCGCCTATGGTGAATTAAAGCAGGATTGCAAATATTGTCTATGGATCTTACGTTTACATTTTACATTTATTCATTTAGCTTTCATTAACGCTTTTATCCAAAGCGACTTACAAGAGAGAGCTAAAATCTCTCAAATAAACCTTCTAGAATGTATTTTCTAAACAGCCATTTTGCACAGTGCAAACAAAGTATATTAAAAAAAAAATAAATAAAAAATATTCAAACCTTTTGGTATTAATGCCCGGGACACGAGGTAAATATTAGCACATTTCCATTGCTCCAGTCTAGTGTTGCTTAAGGAATATGTTTTGATCTTCGGAAGTATCTGACTGACAAATACTTTCCAATTGGTGGGGTTTGGGCTAGATATAGAGGAAATACTGTTTATGTGGTGCCTTGCACAAAATGTTAAGTCAAATGTTCAGTAAACCGTCTACTAACTAATCCTAACTGACTGGTCTGGACAGAGGACATGGTTGGAGGGTGGAGGGCTGGGATGGGGAGGGGACGTACCTGGACTGGTGATCCCCACTTTGTTGCTCTGATCCTGGGGAAGATCAGTCTCTCCTGTGGCCTCTTCCTTCACCCTCAGCTCCTCCGGCTCCTCCTTGGGCTGTCCACCCTCCTTCTCCTTCTCCTCTCCCTCCTCCTCCTTCTCCCTCTCCTGCCGGGCCTTCTGGGCCTCCTCCGCAGCGCGCCTCTTCACCTCCTCCATATCCTCCTCCTGCTTGGCCCGCAAACGCTCCAAGATCTCCTCTGGAAAGGGGGGGGGGGGGGGGGGGGGGGGGGCGCAGAATAAACAGTGGCCAGTTACATTACCAAAAAAAAATGAGGACATTGGTGGGCGAACCTGGCAACCATGACCTGGCAACGACAATTGAAGCAAGGCATGAGGAATTATGGGATATCGTCTTAGAATATGAAATAATCCTAATCATACCATTATGCCTAAATGGATCCGTATTACTGAAGTGTTACACTAACTAATGCATAACATGTCCACAA
Organism: Neosalanx taihuensis; assembly: GCA_030340665.1. Lineage (NCBI taxonomy): Eukaryota > Metazoa > Chordata > Actinopteri > Osmeriformes > Salangidae > Neosalanx > Neosalanx taihuensis. The sequence continues at coordinate 7,981,275 of CM059314.1, forward strand.
ACACACACGTTAGTTTCAAGTGTGTTGACTTAGACTGCAGTTCTGGTTCCCAAAGCATGAACGGACAAAAACATGAATCCAAAATGATCTGAGAAAATGCAACCTGACTGTAAATGTAGCTGATAACACACACCTGTTTTATTCTTTTCCTCCAACCTCAGACCTTAAAACTAGCAAAGGGTAGCCAAGTTTGTATTACAACGCCTATCACATTACCACAGGAGCTGGATTAGGACTCGTGTCAATGAATGAGGAAGATGAAATTGAACCGAAATTAAACTCTGCCAAAGTTAGAGTGACGAGGCGAGCAGAGGGAACTGTGAAGGATCTGTAAGGCCCAGACTCCCCTCAGACGAAGGGAAAGACCTTTCTGCTCTGCAGGACTGTGAGCGCTGCGTTTTTGCTCAGACGCGCTTTAAGGATGCTTCCTCTGTCACTTGTCGCTAGGGAGTGTGTGTGTGTGTGTACAGTGCGTGTGTGTACAGTGTGTGTGTGTACAGTGTGAGTGTGTGTGTACAGTGTGTGTGTGTGTGTGTGGCTCTTCCCTTGGCACTTATTGATCAGTGACCAATGCTCTTTTGTAAAGGTCTCTTGGAAGTCGCTTTGGATAATGGAAAATTAAGATGTGTGTGTGTACAGTGTGTCAACAGAGTGTGTGTGTGTGTGTGTACAGTGTGTGTGTCAGCAGTAAGCCTTCAGACGGCAGCCAGAGGAGGGAGCTAACGTCTTTCCAGAGCTTCCATGACTGTGAGAAGGAGAATATGACTCTCTGGACAGAGCAGGTTCATCACAGCAGCTCTCTGGACAGAGCAGGTTCATCACAGTAGAGCAGCTCTCTGGACAGAGCAGGTTCATCACACAGCTCTCTGGACAGAGCAGGTTCATCACAGTAGAGCAGCTCTCTGGACAGAGCAGGTTCATCACACAGCTCTCTGGACAGAGCAGGTTCATCACACAGCTCTCTGGACAGAGCAGGTTCATCACAGTAGAGCAGCTCTCTGGACAGAGCAGGTTCATCACAGTAGAGCAGCTCTCTGGACAGAGCAGGTTCATCACAGTAGAGCAGCTCTCTGGACAGAGCAGGTTCATCACAGTAGAGCAGCTCTCTGGACAGAGCAGGTTCATCACAGTAGAGCAGCTCTCTGGACAGAGCAGGTTCATCACAGTAGAGCAGCTCTCTGGACAGAGCAGGTTCATCACAGTAGAGCAGCTCTCTGGACAGAGCAGGTTCATCACAGTAGAGCAGCTCTCTGGACAGAGCAGGTTCATCACAGTAGAGCAGCTCTCTGGACAGAGCAGGTTCATCACAGTAGAGCAGCTCTCTGGACAGAGCAGGTTCATCACACAGCTCTCTGGACAGAGCAGGTTCATCACAGTAGAGCAGCTCTCTGGACAGAGCAGGTTCATCACAGTAGAGCAGCTCTCTGGACAGAGCAGGTTCATCACACAGCTCTCTGGACAGAGCAGGTTCATCACAGCAGAGCCAAAGACTCAAACTATTACTTTTGTTCTGTTGTTGGCCTTTTGTCTCTTGTCCCATTGAAAATGTTTACGTCTTCTAACCTTAACAGCCTCATATCCTTGCCCTTTTTAAAAATCAGTTAATGTATCATATAAGAGGAGATGGTAAAGAGGAAGGAAGCCGTTCAAGACTATTGGAGCACACCCAAAACAGCCCACACTGTATAAGGGTTTATGTAATAGCTCTGGTACTGGTTCCTATGGCTCTTCTATCTATGACTGGGGGGTATTCATGGGGACTGGAGAGGAAAGGGGAGGGGGCAGGAAGGGGAGTGTGGGTGGAGGGTGTAAGAGGGAGGTAGAGAGAGAGATAGAGAGAGAGTTGACTGGGGCTCTCTGGCCTAAGACAATGAGGCCCCTCAAGCACACACACACACACGCGTGTGTGGTTCAGCTGGACGGGTCTGGATGGGAGGGCCACGGTGGAGCAACAGCCCAGGCTCCTCAAGGCCTCTCTGGAGCCCTGTCTCCTCTCTGACCTCCTTCAACAGTCGTCTGTACGACCACCTCTCTCTCCCTGCTTCCAACACCCTTTTGTCACTATCCATCTTCCTTTCCTATTGTACAATACACTTCCTATTTACACTCTCTCTCTCCTGCACCCCTGCACAAAGAAGCACTTTGCTCGCCCGCCCTCCACTGCCTCTGCATGGGGGTCCTGGCCCTCCTCCCAGTATAATCTGCTAGAACACTCCCCAAAACTCCCTCCCCTCCCCTCCCACCTCCCCTCCCAGAAGCCACCATCCCTGCCAGCGCAAACCGACAAGACGCAGGCCCGGGTGCCCCACCTGCTACCTCAGACGGCCCCTGTTCCTTGGTTACCCACACCCCCAGACAGGGATGGGGGTGAGGTGGGGGGTCATGCAGGGATCAGATCTCCTGTAGTAAAGCGGGTGAAGTCAGCCTGGCCGTGGCCGACCTGAGAAGGCAGGGACGGGGGTGCGGAGGAGCCTCGCAGCTGTGGCCGTGCATAATCACGGCTATTATACTGCGGGTGCCTGCTCATCATCGTGGCTCTTAGATTAACAAGCTGCAGCAAAGTGATTAGACGTGTGTACGCGGACGAGACAGAGGACGTGGCTGGGAGAAGATGGCAGCAGGAGAAGGGAGAGGAGAGAGAGGAAAGGAGAGAGAGGGGGGGGGAGAGAGGACGGTAGAGAGAGGAAAGGAGAGAGAGAGAGGTAGAACGAGAGAGGAAGGCAAGGAGGGGGAGAGAGGAAGATAGACAGAGAGAAAGAGAGGAAGGTAGAGAGATGTGGAGAGAGAGGAAGGGAGAGAGAGAGAGAGAGAGAGAGAGAGAGCGAGGAAGGTAGAGAGATGTAGAGAGAGAGGAAGGGAGAGAGAGGATAGAGGAAGGTAGAGAGAGGAAGGTAGAGATAGAGGGAGGGAGAGAGGAAGGTAGGGAGAGGAAGGGAGAGCAGAAGGGAGAGAGAGGTAGGTAGAGAGAGAGAGAGAGGGAGGGAAAGGGATAGCGACAGGGAGTGAGAGGGAGAGATAGAGAGAGAGAAAGGTTTAATGACCATGATAAAACCCCACACGGAACACGAGTGCCCTCCTCTCTTAATCCTTGTTTCCAGGTGACCAGGCTGGAGACCGAAGACGGCTCGACTTTCAATTCAAGCTGCTTTAACATTTCAGACCGTGTCCGGCGTCTGTGGAGCGAGCGACCCGCGGCCGACCGATGCTTGTCTGCTTTTGACTGGGTCACACTCCCATGCTACTATGGGGTTAGACCAGTGGTTCTCAACCCTGGTCCTCAGGGCCCCACTGTCCTGCATGTTTTAGATGTTTCCCCCTTCCAACACACCTGATTCAAATGAACTGTCATTATCAGGCTTCTGCTGAGCTTCATAGTGACTCATTCATTTGAATCAGGTGCGTTGGAGCAGGGAAACATCGAAAACATGCAGGACTGTGGGCCCTGAGGACCAGGGTTGAGAACCACTGGGTAAGACCCTGAAGATCAGCGCTGCCTCCAGACAACATCACCCACTTCCAGGTCCAATCAGCTAGTCTAGTTCACCCTCCCTCACTGCTAGTTAAACCAAAAGACTCGGAAAACGGCTCGTTTTCACATTCAAAACGGCAACAAAAAAAAACAAATAACCACAGTAGCAAACTTTTATGTGTCCGCACATCTACATACGTGTGTGTGTGTGTGCATGTGTGTGTATCCAGCCCAACACGGGGGCCCTGGTTACCGTTGGCGGCGGTGAGGAAGCACTTGTTGCTGCCGCGGGCCTTGTTGGTCAGGTCCTCGGTGATGTCCATGTGCGTGTGCACCTCTTCCCTCATCTCCTCCAGGGCGCAGTACACATCCGCCTCCCAGTAGTCCTTGTCCAGGCAGTCGATGAGGTCGGCCAGCTGCACCTTGGTGCTGTAGTACCAGATGGTCTTGTCCTCCTGCTCGCCATCCTCCTCGCTGGAGGGGAGGTGAATGGGGGGGGGGGGGACGATTGGGAGTGATTGAAGGGGTAGCGAGAAAAGGGAGGGAGGGAGGGAGGAGAGGTAGAGGGAAGGATGATTGGCAGTGATTAAGGGGAGGGAGGGAGGGAGGGAGGGAGGGAGGGAGGGAGGGAGGGAGGGAGGGAGGGAGGGAGGGAGAAAAAGGAGGAGAGAGAAGAGGGGTGGGAGAAGCAGGGCAGGAAGTGAGGAAGGGGGAGGGAAGAGAAGGACAGAGAATGAGTGAGGGGGGGAGCAGCGGTATCGTGTGTTAGATCAACCATCGACGCAGCACAGCATCGACCACAGGTCAACAACAAACACCCCCCCGCGCCCCCCCCCCCCAACAACAACAACAACAACATTAACATATCTACAATCAGGCTTTTGATCTTCTCCCGAAGCTTGCTGGGCTTTCTGTACGCTGCAGAGACAAACACCTTCGCACTGACAAGAACACTGACAGATTTGTAGTGGGCTAATAAAACCAGTAGGCATGAACCCCCCCCCCCCCCCCCCCCCCCAGGAATCTGCATGCCTGCATGAGGGCTGTGCTGACTGATATAAGAGCAGCTCTATGACATTCTGTCTGCTCTGTGTGCAGAGGGGTCCAGACCAGGACTCTGGATCATTCTGACTGCACTGTGTGCAGATGGGTCCAGGCCAGGACTCTGGATCATTCTGACTGCTCTGTGTGCAGAGGGGTCCAGGACCCAGGACTCTGGATCATTCTGACTGCACTGTGTGCAGAGGGGTCCAGACCAGGACTCTGGATCATTCTGTCTGCTCTGTGTGCAGAGGGGTCCAGACCAGGACTCTGGATCATTCTGTCTGCTCTGTGTGCAGAGGGGTCCAGGACCCAGGACTCTGGATCATTCTGACTGCTCTGTGTGCAGAGGGGTCCAGACCAGGACTCTGGATCATTCTGTCTGCTCTGTGTGCAGAGGGGTCCAGACCAGGACCCAGGACTCTGGATCATTCTGTCTGCTCAGCATCCTCCTAGGAAGTTCACCTCCTAGCTCCCGGACACGAGCGTGCGCACGCATACTTTGTTTTGCCGGCTGCGCGCATCTCACACGCGCGCCCTCTTCCTCCCAAGCAAAGCCCGCCTGAACCCCCCGTACACACACACACACACACACACTCAATAAAGCACACAAGCCCACGTACACACATACAACATACGAACACACACATTTACAATCCCACACACAGTTTTACATTCCCTCACACACACACACACACACACACACACACACACACAAACACACCTTTACAATTCTACACACACAGTTTTACATTCCCTCACACACACAAACATACCGTTACAATCCCACACACACAGTTTTACATTCCCTCACTCTAACACACACACACACACACCACCAGTCTCCAAAGGGCCGGCGTAGATCCATTCCCCTCCCCTCACTGTGGAGGTCCAGGCAGGACACTGCTGAGCTGGCAGCCCATCTGCAGTGAAGCTAATATGCTAGCGGCTAATACAGTACATGTCCACCCCCATGGATGATGCTGGGGTGGATGAGGATGGTTAACTAAAACTGACAGTTATAGTATCAGTAACTTTCCATCAGATTTGTTTGAGATTGCAAATTTGGATTATTAATGAACAATTCGGTTTAGGAGTTCCCTATTCTGTTGTCTGAATAGTTTCGGACTGAACATATCGTAACGAACTTAACGCTAAAATAAGAATGCGACTGATTTTCCGAAACGCTTCCGTCTCACGGCGGCTAGCATACTCACACCACGATGCGCCGGTTGAGGAACCAGTACTTGCGGTGGTGCCGGTCGTAGCCGATGGGCAGCTGGCGGATGTAGGGCTTGCTCTTCTGGGCCTCGGGCACGCAGTCCACCACGCCGGCCACCTTGTGGGCCACGCACACCTCGCACTGCCACTCGTCCTCCGGGACCTCCACCAGGGGCGGCTTGACGCACTCCAGGTGGTACACGGCCGAGCAGGTCTCGCAGCACAGCAGGTCGCCCAGGCGGTGACACACACGGCAGTGGTCGTCGTAGGCCACCACGCCCTCCGACATGAGCTCCTCGCGAGCCAGGTTGGTGGCGAGGAACTGGTCGACCAGGAACTGGAGCACCTTGACCTTGCTCTCCAGGGGTTCGAAGGGGTACTCCTCGCCTTCCTGGTAGGGCAGGACGTGGCGGTACTCGGGGTCGCTCTCGCAGTAGGCGCGCACCACCTCGGGCCACGTCATGCCGTCCACGAAGTAGAGGGTGGAGTTGACGCTGTCCTTGAGGTCAGCCGGGCCGAAGGTGGTGTTGGAGGTGTCCTCCTCTCGCAGGATGGCCTTGAGCAGGGAGATGTGGGTCTCGGCCAGCAGGGTGCACTGTTCCTGGCCGGCGAGGGCCGCGCAGAAGTCCTCGAAGCGGAACGGCGACAGGCGCAGGACCGAGCCGAAGTTGCGCAGGACCTCGTAGACGGCTGCCACGTTGAGGAGCTGCCCGGCGGGGATGAGGAGGTCCTCCGAGGACTTAGGGAGCTCCAGGGGAGGGACGTCCTTGGCCTCCAGGATGGGCGAGCGGGGGCGAGCCGCGCGGCTCCTCCTCCGGCCTGGGAAGGAGGGAGGGAGGGGGGTAGATGGATCCAAAAAAAAGAGGGGAAGGGAGGGAGGGGGGTAGATGAACGGACAGGAGAAAAAAAAGGTTTTGATTGAACACGTTTAAAAGTCAGGCCAGATGAGATCTGATGCAGTGTGTTTAGCTGAGGTGGATTAGACAGGGAAAGCGTGCCAATCCATTTTGAGTGCAGAACTGCATATTAGGCCGTTTTCTTGCCAAGTTCATATAGTCTCCAACCCCATGCAGAACATGAGGCATAAAAACCTCATGATGGCAACAGAAATGTTCCAATTTCACAGCTTCTACTTGGTATAAACACAAGCACACAACACACTCTGTATGGGCCCGACCTGAACCATTTAAGCAGAAATGACGGAGCTCGAATGCAGACCTGGTAGATCATATCAGAGATGGCTGTGGTGTGATGAGGTACATGCTTTCAAACAGGGTATCAGCTTCTACACAGTCGGAGGGTGTGTGCGTGCATGTGTGTGTGTGTGTGTGTGTGTACCAGCCCATGGGAAGTGGTATTATGAAGACAAACAAGAACATCTCCCTTGAGCCAGATGCCCCCAGCAAGGGATGTACACTTTCTGTTTTCCTTTGTTACTACCTATGTAAAGTCTGTCTGTCTGTGTGTGTGTGTGTGTGTGTGTGTGTGTGTGTGTGTGTGTGTATCAGCTTGTATTCTATGACACGACCAAGGGTGTAGAAGTGTGTGGGTGTGCATGCGTATCTCTGGTTGCATGTACTGGTGCATAGGTGTGTGTGTGTGTGTGTGTGTGCGTGTGTGTGAGATTCTAGGTCGTATGAAAGGCACACAAAGCCCCTCTTTGCTGCATTTCACATGGCTGGGAAACCTATTTGAGGTAGGGGGTTATTTGTGTAATCTTCCTGAACTACTTAACCATGCATTGAGGGGCGACGTAGTGGAGAGGACGGAATCATTATTCAAGAAAAAAAGCGTTTTTGTGCTTTTGAAATATAAAGTATGTTTAGTGCATGCTAATAAGGGAACCTCCACTGAGTTTCATTCAGGTAATAAGTACATGTAACAAGAGTGAATTCACTGGATGTTAGCTCCAATTGATTACATTAGGAAAAAAAACTAATTAGGCTTTCATCAAGAAATCGGTATCAGTTTTTATCTTCCGTTTCAAAGCTAAAAATTATAATTATATATATATACACACACACACACACACACAGACATATATATATATTATAACTTCTTTTTTTTACTAAGCCCGATATATACAATTTTTGGACATGTTTTAATGGTGCACGTGCATAACCAAAAGAAAAATTCAAAGTTATCTTGCACACACCATCTCTAGAATGACTCAGGGGGAATCAGGATGAGGCACTAACATGAATGTCCCGAAATTATAATTATGTAACAGATACACCAATTGATTTCTAAAGACTACTTTAGTAACTATAGATATGCATCCTTTCCATTCAGGGGTGACTGATCCACCTCGTGCACTTTATCACCATGAGATGGATTGCCATGGTTACGGTCCAACTTTGTGACGTCATAATGAGTCTCATCCCGCAACAGGTGAAATTAGAGCGCCTCTTTTCAAAACAAAGGCCGCGCGAAGTCCTGTCATCACTAAATGCATCGTAGTAGTGAAACATGCAGATGTTGCAATGTCTGACTAACCCCCAACTACGTTCAAGTATCGTACATGTGCGATATTTCTGTTTTTAATAATTAATGCATTCCAGCTGAAATACATCTGATGTGTTTATGTAACCAGAAAACCCCCATAATAGGTTATGATTAACACCGCGCGCCGTTGTTAAACATAACAGAATAAAGGTTCGATCATTCGATCCTGAAATTCTTATTAACCAGATCACCAGACTCCGCATGTGCTAAAGTCATTTCAGATGAATGAATGAACAGTTTGCAGCATGGTTTCGTAAAAACACATGGTCACATATTTGCCCGTGAATGACGCCACATGAAAATATTGCTTTGCACGAGGACAATAACGCTTAACCGTAAATAAATAAATAATGGATACAAATCAATCTTTAAATATGGAAGCTTGGGAGGGGGGGGGGTGGCGGGAATGGCGAAGGTTGATGCTCATCTATCAAAATGCTGAACATATGCGAGGTTATGGTGGCAGTCCCAGCGTTGCACGGTCGAGCCAGAAGATCACTGGAGCTCGGTAAACAAAGGCCTGTTTCTGAGTGCAAGCTCCATTTTGAACAATGCAGCTTGCACTCCAAAAAAACGAATACAGGCTCCTATTTCCGATCGCTTTTGGAAAAAGCCTCCTAAATATCTGCTTCCAAAATATGCATATGCAAGCTGACCTACCTGCAGTGCTACCGTGCGTGCTGTGGCTTCTGAAGCTACTCTCCGTGCAGTAGCTCCCATCATCCTCGTCCGGTAACTCCTCCAGATAATCGGACTCTTCCTCCGCGGCCTCCTCCTCCTCGAAATCGGACGATCGGTTCTCGTGCAGAAGCTCGTCCTCCTCCTCCGATCTCAAGCTCATATTATCCTCATCTTCGTCGCTATTGTCATCGTAGACCACCTTGGTCTGCGGTCGTCTCCCCCTGCTGCCGCGCGCCCCTCTCGAGCCCCTGCCTCTGCCCCTACCCCTGCCTCGCGCTGTCGTCGCCGCTCCAACTTTCCTCCGACCCCTCGACGACTGAAAGCCGTCCCTGTTGGACATATCTTGGTCGATATCCACCGAACCTCGGCCCCGGCCCCGTCCTCGACCCCTTCCCCGTCCACGCATACCCCTCCGGCCCCCTCTAGACCCGCGGACCGGCCCGGGGGAGCCCCCCTCTTCGCGCATCACTGCTTGTTTGGGCGGCCTTCCCCGTCTCCCCCTCATTGTAGCAAAGAATGTATTATTTTCGCCTTCAATTTCGGCTGCTCTAGTTGCCCCACGAAAACCCGGGAAAACGGGTACCGTAGGAATCCTTAACCAATGTTGTGTCCGTTTCAAATTCTTCCCATCAAAGCCCCGGACTCAATTTCAGCCAGAATGCTCAAACCGAATGGCCGGTGTCCCGCTTCAGGTCGCCCGCTGCAGTCGCCATTTTTCCTTCGCATCTCTCTGAAAACACAGCAGGCCTGGATGGAGCTCACGTGACCACCACTCTACAATACATGCACGAGCTCTGTTAAATTCATCAAATTAGGGATCCACGCGCACACGAACCCCCCTAGGATTGTTTATTAGCGCTCATTTGAATTGCCAATTCATGATAATGTAAAAAATAATAAAATAAAACATTATTACACAACAACAGCCTAGCACGTTCCCCCTCTGACGTCGTCGTCGTCGCGAGGAAGGAGAGAAGAGAAGCTGACTGTCCGACATTAAGAGCAGCAGTTTCATGAAACACTAACATTGTTAAATCCATTGAGTATTCAGCTCCAGTGAATTTTATTTTATTATATTTTATATACACCAAATAGATATACGATATTCGGTAACACTGCAAGTTTGTAATTGTATGTATTCATGTTAATTATAAATAAATAAATCCGATACCTATACATTTAGCATTGAAGTTACCGCTATACTTGATACAAATATCCGACTGTAAGCAATATTATTTAGTCGTAAACTTAGTAGCCTGTATGCCAATAATGAATGGCAAATATTAGCCATTCTTTATTAGTCTACTTTGTAGGCACAAATCAATTAAAATAAAAAAAGCACATGGCCGAATGATCAAGCTTCGCATTTATTCTTTATTGTTACTGGTTGTGTATAGAAGTTTGCTGTAAGTTTCATTGGGTACATGTGTCACCAATAAGCAAAGTTTTTACAAATGCATCAAAATATATAATATATAATACTATATAATAATTCATCCTAATAAGCGTAATTCACTTGCATAACGTTCACAAAATTTCACATTTGTATTTTATATAAATAAAAAAAGCCAAAAACATTTAAAAACTACATAGTTGTCATAGACATATAACGTACAAATCAAATATAGATATCAAGTTGTCGTGGCCGAGTGGTTAAGGCGATGGACTAGAAATCCATTGGGATCTTCCCGCGCAGGTTCGAATCCTGCCGACAACGATTCGTTTTTCTTTTGTTTCACTGAAAACAATTGTGATGATTCAGTGATTTATGTTCGAGAAAAAACGAATAACAGAACAGAATATGATTATGGTGTACATGCATTTGGCAATAAGACATTCTATTGTAATGTCACATTGTGAGCGGTTTGCTCGTGGCAGCCCAGCTACTCATGGAGTCTTGGTGTTTACCAACTTCATTCAGTGTCTTTATATTGGTTTTAGACAGCAAAAAAAGACAAAATTATGTAGGTTACAAAAATCTGGTGTAGGTTTGAGATTTTACAATCAAAGAAATATCACAATTTCCAACAAAACTTGACGAGTTCACGTCACACCCACCATCACGTCGCCACTGATACTCTCTCAACTCTAACCATGTCTCTGGACACTCTGCCCCACGTCAACGAGACCTGCTCGATCCTCTCCCCCCTGCCCGTGGCTCACAGATGGTGTTCAGAAGGTGCAATCCACCCTGCGGGCAGCAGAGAGGACATGGCGCAAATCCAAAGATGATTAAGACCTTGACAAGTATCACTCTCCAGGAATTATAGTCACCAGATAATGGGAGTAGTTCAACAACCTACATCGTTTTCTTCTTCTTTGCTGTCTAAATCCAATGTTAAGACACTGAATGGTTGAAGTCGATAAGCTGGGCTTTCTACACAAATTGCACACTCTCTATAGTTTATAACCATAATATCAACACTACTGAAAAGACCCATGAAAGAAGGAAACAATCTCGACCGACAAATAAACTTTTCTCAATAATTTGAAAATAAATATATTGTGAAGCAATAGCAAACGCTATAACAATTAATAACAGTGGAATAGCAAGGCAAGAAACAAGCACTATTTTGCCCAGAATTTATTTTATATTTTTTTAAGAATACTTGTATACATGAAAACGTTTAACCCCTTGAGAAACTTGAACAATGCTTTGCAATTCACTGTCCTGGGAAAGTTTACATTCATTCATAATACACACCTGCTTTATGTATCCTGTTTTTAGTTTTAGACATCATTATGCCACGTGTCATTACAATTGGGAAAAGTGAAGAGAAGGTTCAAGATGACATTTGAATATGCCCATTTTTTGCTGAATAATTAAAGTCTGCAGACAGTACAAAAAAATACACTTGGGATACAATCGACAAGCAAGGTCAAACCCAGTTATAATGGTTTGCATGTCAGCAAAGTCTCTTATTACAAAAATCACTCATTATCGACTCATCACAAGTCCCCAAACATTGACAGTCTTTAGAATGTTACAGTAAAAGACAAAGACCAGCATTCAGTCAAAACCGCTGCGAGTTAACTGGCTGTGGAGAAGATGGATCATGTTGAGTTTCAGTTAAAAAACGAATCTGTACACATCATTAGTCTAAAACAACTCGATGACTTCAATGGTGTACTGGCCCACTTCCTTAGACTGCTTCATCTTCTGCAACTCCTCAAGACATCCCTCCATCTTCCCCAGCTCTGAGTACAGCCTCATCTGGACACAAGTTTCAGTCAGGAAGCGTTCAGATACAATGGAAACAAAATGGCTGACGAGATACACTTTCGCGCTTTCAGACCACGGTGTACCAGAGAAAACCATCAGGCAGAATCATGCAAATCCGTTTTTTTTTCTCTCTCTTCTTAACCCTAAACCCATCTAATTATGGTAACTCAGGGGAAATATACTGAGGGTTTCGTGTAGGTGGGGTTTTACCTGAGTCTTGACGAATCTCTCGAGGTCTACGAGGAGGCCCTTGCATTCGGGGGCCATGACCAAGACGGTGAAGTGAGAGTCTAACAGCAAACACACCCAGTCCATGATCTAGACAGAAAACCAGTATCAAACACCGAGATCTGCAATAAGTAACAGCAAGTACAGCTGTGTGTGTGTGTGTGTGTGTGTGTGTGTGTGTGTGTGTGTGTGTGTGTGTGTGTGTGGGAGGTGGGAAGGACAAACCTGTGCCATTGTTGGCGATCTCAAACCTGGCGTTTGTGTGTAGATATCTTGAGAGTATTTCATATAGATGAACTGGAGATACTGCAGGAAGAGCTGGGTGGAAGAACATTTAACAAAACACAGTGCTTAAACATTGAAATGATATCCCACAAGGTTTTAAAGGGTAAGGGTGCATGGTAGCAGTGCGGTTAGCACTCTTGCCTCCCAACAAGGAAATAATGAGTTCGAATCTCAGCCCAGCTTCCTCCCACCGTCCAAAGACATGGATGTTAGGTTAATTGGACCTAGTGAATGACTGTGTGAGTGAATGGTTCTTTCTATCTTGTCTGTGTGATAGCCCTGCGACTAGCTGGCCCCAGTCCAGGGTGTACCCCACCTAAGGCCCCAAAGTAACTGGGATAGGCTCACCTGTGACTCAGAATGGGAATAAACCGCACCGCCGATAAGCAGTTGATTATGAATGATATCCCACAATGCATTTCCTGAGCTGTGTTCCATGTAGACCAATAAAAACATTTCAGGATTTACTCACGATGACTTCCTGTGAGGAAAGGTCTTTAAGATGTGGAAGCAGGAAGTTTTCACTGTAAGCCGCCTGCAGGACCTCATTTCTACAGAGCCTTCGTTAAGACAAACGCATCAACAAAGCACTCTAACGAACCAATCAACTACAAGGCTGAACGTTTGTGTCCATGACAACAACTTGAGGAAGTTACGTATAAGCTCCACTCAAGTTTCGCTATTTCCTCTTTTGTAAAACAGGAAATACGAGGAACTTTAACTACGCTTTGTTACGTCAGATGAGTGTAATTTGTTCCAGGGCGAGGATACAGGAGCACAGCCTTGTGCAGGCCCACAGGGCAGCTCTCCCTGGGGTGCGGATGGTCCTCCTTGGCCTCCTCAGACTGGATCTGCCCACAGGGGAGCGCGTCGCAGCTGTCCTCCTCGTACAGGGCAGGGCTGAAGCCGTTCTGCTGAGGCCCCTTGCCCCGCCCAGAGGCCTCCAGGCCCTCCATGAAGGAGATGCTGTCCGGCTCCAGACTCACCATCTCAGCGTCACCGTCAGGGACACTGGGGGGGGGGGAGAACATGCTGGACGTTTAGCAAGTTATTTGTGTTATTATATATTATTATTATTAAGTTTTATTGAAAATATCCATAACCGTATCCTCAACACGGCAGGCTGAATGCGGAGGTGCAAGGTCACCTGAGGAAGGCCTTAAGGCAGGCGCAGGTGACGGCCTCGGGAATGTCCCGGAAAAGCTGCAGGCACAGCTGACACAGGAAGTAGTCCTTCTTCTCCAGGGCCAGCAGCAGGAGGTCAGGACACAGACTGAAGGGGTTCAAAGGTCACCGTTAACATCGAACGCCATTCACTACCCCAGATTGCAAAGATAAAGGAACGTAATTCCCCCGTACTGACAATGTAAGCATAACAGCTTTCTTAAAAAAAGGCACTGCTGCAGATTGTACCACGTTGTGCCCGTCTCGCCCCCCTTACCTGTGGCAGAGGCACTGTGTGTGCACCAGCTGAGCCAGGATGGTGGGGGTGTAGAAGGAAGGCTCCGCCAGGCTGCGTTCCACCAGGTGGCAGGCCAGCGTGCCCAGGTAGGGCTGCAGGTCCTGGGCATCGGCCCTGGAGAGGAGAGCCTCCACCTCCCTCTGGACCTCCGTAACTGGAGCCGTCTGATGGAAACACAAGCAACATTTCTGTGAGAATTCTGTTGAACTAGTTCGGTGAACATCAAGGAGAAGAAGAGATGTTTGGACACCTTTTAAGCTTTTGAGATCCAACCATCATACGCAAGCTTAAGAACAAATAACGACAACATGACTACCTTGATAAGCTCCAGCACTTGGTCGACAGTCAGGGAGGATGCCGATTGGCTCTTTCTGGTCAGCCTCTGTGCGGGACAGACCAATAGAACGCATCGGTTGAGTCAGACCGTCCCCTTCGGTCATAACATGAAGTAACCTGGGGAAATCCGCCAGTTCCATCATGGGGGTGGAGATGCGGCTCCTGAACGGTGTAACTCACCCCCTTCCTCGTCTCTATCCCTCTCGCTGGCTGAGCCTGGTCTTCATGAAGGACGGACGTCCAAGAAACCACAACGCTTGAAGGTCTGGACTCTGGAGAATTAGAGCCCAAAGTTACTCTACGATCTTCGGTTTGTTGAGGTAAAGACGTTGACCGAGCAGATGGATGTTGTGTGTGTGTGTGTCTGTGTGTTTATGTGTGTGTGTCTGTGTGTGTGTGTGTGTGTGTCTGTCTGTTTGTCTGTGTGTGCCTGGTCTGTCTGTCTCTGTCTATGTCTGTCTGTGTCTGTCTGTGTGTGTGTGTGTGTCTGTGTGTGTGTCTGTATGTGTGTCTGTGTGTGTGTCTGTGTGTCTGTGTGTGTGTCTGTATCTGTGTGTCTGTGTGTGTGTCTGTATCTGTGTGTGTGTGTGTGTGTGTCTGTGTGTGTGTCTGTATCTGTGTGTCTGTATCTGTGTGTCTGTATCTGTGTGTGTGTGTGTGTGTGTGTGTGGTCTTGCCTGCTTCTCCTGTTTGTTTTAGTTTCCCCACGACAGAGGCCAAGCAGGATTTCTGACACTCGTAGGGAATGACCGAGAGCGTCTTCCCATGTGGAATGAACAGCTTTCCGGAATAACACCACAACTAGAAGGAGGAGGGATGGAGGAAACTAGCCACTCAATGTAGTTGAGGCACGGCGTAACCCTGTGATGTAGGGCTGTCAAACGAATATTCTACATTCGAAATATATATTTGAATAGTGTTTAAGAAACGAATTTCGAATATGAAAATGAATATTTGAATGTTAAAAAAAAAGGAAAAGAATCGCAACATTAAATTTCTTGCACAAAACTTTTGATCAAACTCAGCATTTGTTTATTGTTGTCGTTCATTTAAACCGCTATGCGCAGAGAGCGCGACAGTGCGGGAGAGAGAGAAAGAAAAAGTGCGTGTGTGCGAGCGAGAGGCCAAGGTCTGTGGTCTTGGCCATTAGTTGTCGTGGCCGAGTGGTTAAGGCGATGGACTAGAAATCCATTGGGATCTTCCCGCGCAGGTTCGAATCCTGCCGACAACGATTCGTTTTTCTTTTGTTTCACTGAAAACAATTGTGATGATTCAGTGATTTATGTTCGAGAAAAAACGAATAACAGAACAGAATATGATTATGGTGTACATGCATTTGGCAATAAGACATTCTATTGTAATGTCACATTGTGAGCGGTTTGCTCGTGGCAGCCCAGCTACTCATGGAGTCTTGGTGTTTACCAACTTCATTCAGTGTCTTTATATTGGTTTTAGACAGCAAAAAAAGACAAAATTATGTAGGTTACAAAAATCTGGTGTAGGTTTGAGATTTTACAATCAAAGAAATATCACAATTTCCAACAAAACTTGACGAGTTCACGTCACACCCACCATCACGTCGCCACTGATACTCTCTCAACTCTAACCATGTCTCTGGACACTCTGCCCCACGTCAACGAGACCTGCTCGATCCTCTCCCCCCTGCCCGTGGCTCACAGATGGTGTTCAGAAGGTGCAATCCACCCTGCGGGCAGCAGAGAGGACATGGCGCAAATCCAAAGATGATTAAGACCTTGACAAGTATCACTCTCCAGGAATTATAGTCACCAGATAATGGGAGTAGTTCAACAACCTACATCGTTTTCTTCTTCTTTGCTGTCTAAATCCAATGTTAAGACACTGAATGGTTGAAGTCGATAAGCTGGGCTTTCTACACAAATTGCACACTCTCTATAGTTTATAACCATAATATCAACACTACTGAAAAGACCCATGAAAGAAGGAAACAATCTCGACCGACAAATAAACTTTTCTCAATAATTTGAAAATAAATATATTGTGAAGCAATAGCAAACGCTATAACAATTAATAACAGTGGAATAGCAAGGCAAGAAACAAGCACTATTTTGCCCAGAATTTATTTTATATTTTTTTAAGAATACTTGTATACATGAAAACGTTTAACCCCTTGAGAAACTTGAACAATGCTTTGCAATTCACTGTCCTGGGAAAGTTTACATTCATTCATAATACACACCTGCTTTATGTATCCTGTTTTTAGTTTTAGACATCATTATGCCACGTGTCATTACAATTGGGAAAAGTGAAGAGAAGGTTCAAGATGACATTTGAATATGCCCATTTTTTGCTGAATAATTAAAGTCTGCAGACAGTACAAAAAAATACACTTGGGATACAATCGACAAGCAAGGTCAAACCCAGTTATAATGGTTTGCATGTCAGCAAAGTCTCTTATTACAAAAATCACTCATTATCGACTCATCACAAGTCCCCAAACATTGACAGTCTTTAGAATGTTACAGTAAAAGACAAAGACCAGCATTCAGTCAAAACCGCTGCGAGTTAACTGGCTGTGGAGAAGATGGATCATGTTGAGTTTCAGTTAAAAAACGAATCTGTACACATCATTAGTCTAAAACAACTCGATGACTTCAATGGTGTACTGGCCCACTTCCTTAGACTGCTTCATCTTCTGCAACTCCTCAAGACATCCCTCCATCTTCCCCAGCTCTGAGTACAGCCTCATCTGGACACAAGTTTCAGTCAGGAAGCGTTCAGATACAATGGAAACAAAATGGCTGACGAGATACACTTTCGCGCTTTCAGACCACGGTGTACCAGAGAAAACCATCAGGCAGAATCATGCAAATCCGTTTTTTTTTCTCTCTCTTCTTAACCCTAAACCCATCTAATTATGGTAACTCAGGGGAAATATACTGAGGGTTTCGTGTAGGTGGGGTTTTACCTGAGTCTTGACGAATCTCTCGAGGTCTACGAGGAGGCCCTTGCATTCGGGGGCCATGACCAAGACGGTGAAGTGAGAGTCTAACAGCAAACACACCCAGTCCATGATCTAGACAGAAAACCAGTATCAAACACCGAGATCTGCAATAAGTAACAGCAAGTACAGCTGTGTGTGTGTGTGTGTGTGTGTGTGTGTGTGTGTGTGTGTGTGTGTGTGTGTGTGTGGGAGGTGGGAAGGACAAACCTGTGCCATTGTTGGCGATCTCAAACCTGGCGTTTGTGTGTAGATATCTTGAGAGTATTTCATATAGATGAACTGGAGATACTGCAGGAAGAGCTGGGTGGAAGAACATTTAACAAAACACAGTGCTTAAACATTGAAATGATATCCCACAAGGTTTTAAAGGGTAAGGGTGCATGGTAGCAGTGCGGTTAGCACTCTTGCCTCCCAACAAGGAAATAATGAGTTCGAATCTCAGCCCAGCTTCCTCCCACCGTCCAAAGACATGGATGTTAGGTTAATTGGACCTAGTGAATGACTGTGTGAGTGAATGGTTCTTTCTATCTTGTCTGTGTGATAGCCCTGCGACTAGCTGGCCCCAGTCCAGGGTGTACCCCACCTAAGGCCCCAAAGTAACTGGGATAGGCTCACCTGTGACTCAGAATGGGAATAAACCGCACCGCCGATAAGCAGTTGATTATGAATGATATCCCACAATGCATTTCCTGAGCTGTGTTCCATGTAGACCAATAAAAACATTTCAGGATTTACTCACGATGACTTCCTGTGAGGAAAGGTCTTTAAGATGTGGAAGCAGGAAGTTTTCACTGTAAGCCGCCTGCAGGACCTCATTTCTACAGAGCCTTCGTTAAGACAAACGCATCAACAAAGCACTCTAACGAACCAATCAACTACAAGGCTGAACGTTTGTGTCCATGACAACAACTTGAGGAAGTTACGTATAAGCTCCACTCAAGTTTCGCTATTTCCTCTTTTGTAAAACAGGAAATACGAGGAACTTTAACTACGCTTTGTTACGTCAGATGAGTGTAATTTGTTCCAGGGCGAGGATACAGGAGCACAGCCTTGTGCAGGCCCACAGGGCAGCTCTCCCTGGGGTGCGGATGGTCCTCCTTGGCCTCCTCAGACTGGATCTGCCCACAGGGGAGCGCGTCGCAGCTGTCCTCCTCGTACAGGGCAGGGCTGAAGCCGTTCTGCTGAGGCCCCTTGCCCCGCCCAGAGGCCTCCAGGCCCTCCATGAAGGAGATGCTGTCCGGCTCCAGACTCACCATCTCAGCGTCACCGTCAGGGACACTGGGGGGGGGGGAGAACATGCTGGACGTTTAGCAAGTTATTTGTGTTATTATATATTATTATTATTAAGTTTTATTGAAAATATCCATAACCGTATCCTCAACACGGCAGGCTGAATGCGGAGGTGCAAGGTCACCTGAGGAAGGCCTTAAGGCAGGCGCAGGTGACGGCCTCGGGAATGTCCCGGAAAAGCTGCAGGCACAGCTGACACAGGAAGTAGTCCTTCTTCTCCAGGGCCAGCAGCAGGAGGTCAGGACACAGACTGAAGGGGTTCAAAGGTCACCGTTAACATCGAACGCCATTCACTACCCCAGATTGCAAAGATAAAGGAACGTAATTCCCCCGTACTGACAATGTAAGCATAACAGCTTTCTTAAAAAAAGGCACTGCTGCAGATTGTACCACGTTGTGCCCGTCTCGCCCCCCTTACCTGTGGCAGAGGCACTGTGTGTGCACCAGCTGAGCCAGGATGGTGGGGGTGTAGAAGGAAGGCTCCGCCAGGCTGCGTTCCACCAGGTGGCAGGCCAGCGTGCCCAGGTAGGGCTGCAGGTCCTGGGCATCGGCCCTGGAGAGGAGAGCCTCCACCTCCCTCTGGACCTCCGTAACTGGAGCCGTCTGATGGAAACACAAGCAACATTTCTGTGAGAATTCTGTTGAACTAGTTCGGTGAACATCAAGGAGAAGAAGAGATGTTTGGACACCTTTTAAGCTTTTGAGATCCAACCATCATACGCAAGCTTAAGAACAAATAACGACAACATGACTACCTTGATAAGCTCCAGCACTTGGTCGACAGTCAGGGAGGATGCCGATTGGCTCTTTCTGGTCAGCCTCTGTGCGGGACAGACCAATAGAACGCATCGGTTGAGTCAGACCGTCCCCTTCGGTCATAACATGAAGTAACCTGGGGAAATCCGCCAGTTCCATCATGGGGGTGGAGATGCGGCTCCTGAACGGTGTAACTCACCCCCTTCCTCGTCTCTATCCCTCTCGCTGGCTGAGCCTGGTCTTCATGAAGGACGGACGTCCAAGAAACCACAACGCTTGAAGGTCTGGACTCTGGAGAATTAGAGCCCAAAGTTACTCTACGATCTTCGGTTTGTTGAGGTAAAGACGTTGACCGAGCAGATGGATGTTGTGTGTGTGTGTGTCTGTGTGTTTATGTGTGTGTGTCTGTGTGTGTGTGTGTGTGTGTCTGTCTGTTTGTCTGTGTGTGCCTGGTCTGTCTGTCTCTGTCTATGTCTGTCTGTGTCTGTCTGTGTGTGTGTGTGTGTCTGTGTGTGTGTCTGTATGTGTGTCTGTGTGTGTGTCTGTGTGTCTGTGTGTGTGTCTGTATCTGTGTGTCTGTGTGTGTGTCTGTATCTGTGTGTGTGTGTGTGTGTGTCTGTGTGTGTGTCTGTATCTGTGTGTCTGTATCTGTGTGTCTGTATCTGTGTGTGTGTGTGTGTGTGTGTGTGTGTGGTCTTGCCTGCTTCTCCTGTTTGTTTTAGTTTCCCCACGACAGAGGCCAAGCAGGATTTCTGACACTCGTAGGGAATGACCGAGAGCGTCTTCCCATGTGGAATGAACAGCTTTCCGGAATAACACCACAACTAGAAGGAGGAGGGATGGAGGAAACTAGCCACTCAATGTAGTTGAGGCACGGCGTAACCCTGTGATGTAGGGCTGTCAAACGAATATTCTACATTCGAAATATATATTTGAATAGTGTTTAAGAAACGAATTTCGAATATGAAAATGAATATTTGAATGTTAAAAAAAAAGGAAAAGAATCGCAACATTAAATTTCTTGCACAAAACTTTTGATCAAACTCAGCATTTGTTTATTGTTGTCGTTCATTTAAACCGCTATGCGCAGAGAGCGCGACAGTGCGGGAGAGAGAGAAAGAAAAAGTGCGTGTGTGCGAGCGAGAGGCCAAGGTCTGTGGTCTTGGCCATTAGTTCATCTACTTATTTTTGTGTAGGTAATATGTTGTTAAATTAACTTAAATCTATTACCTATACAAGTAGTTATGTCTCGTTGTATTAATTTGTCCTGTTATTGACGTGCCTAATGCGCAACCGGGAAACTCAAATATATTCGAATATATTCAAATACATGTGTGGGGAAAATTCAAATATTCAAACGTAATTTTTTAGCAGTTTTGACAGCCCTACTGTGATGTGACACGTTCGCCCCGGACGGATGTTTTACGCTACCTGTCCGTAGATTCTGCCTGTCATCTCCTTGCCAGCTTGAAGCGTTTGAAAATTTGTGTTCCATATGCAGAGGAAATCTGTGTAACCAAGGAGACAAGCAACGTTCAGTTTTTAAGCATTTAAGCAAGAAAATGCCATTAGTGACAACACAAGATGGCAATAAACCTCCTATTCCAGCTCATTCTCATTTATTTATTTTTGGTCCAAGTTTGCTGGAAGCAAAGGTCCCCCCGTCAGACCCCGAGTTCCCAGGGGTCCCTGTGATTACCTTTCCCGGCCCCTGCGGAGGGGTGAGGGACCCCCAACACCGCAACGTGGGCCTCGTCCAGGGATACGGCCGAGGCTGCCCCCAGCTGGCCCTCCCCCACAGGCAGGCTCAGGAGCAGGCTGCGAGGCAGTGCCTGGGGCTCCTGGGACCCCGCCGGGCTCCGGAGCTCCACCTCACTCTGGTACACCGACCCGTTAGGGTCTGGAGGAGAGACAGAGGATGAGGAGGAGCAGGGTTAGTTAAGAGAGCTTTCAGGGCAAAGGTTTGATTAAACTGCACCAGCCCTGCTTCTATAACTGACGTCTGGCAACCATAACTATGTCAAAAACAGGCTTAAAACTCACTTATTTAGAGAATTTAATGGCACTTAGGAATAGTATGGCACTTCACATTATATAATATGCTTTAGAACTATTTGTTGGTCCCCATATGGTGACTTGCCAGTGTTGTTGTTGTTGTTGTATCTCATGCTTTATGTTCATATTTTAGTTTTATTTATCGTTCTTCCCTTGGCACTTATTGGTTCTCATGATGCATGATTCACGATCTAAAAAACCCCACTGTGTTCGGGGTCTATCACGTTGCTATGCTCAATGACTGATGCTCTTTGTAAAAGCTCTCTCTTTTGTAAGTCGCTTTGGATAAAAGCGTCTGCTAAATGAATAAATGTAAAAACATATCAACTGCACGGTCAGACACGATGTCTGCTTGGCTTTGCCGAGGCAGACGTACACAGACACAGCAGGTTGATGTGTCCGTCGCTGACTGAGGCAGAGTAACTCAGTGGTAACAGTCCTGGGTCCTCTCTCTCCAGTGTGTACTGCTGTAAGGTGTTTGGGTTCAGCCTCTGGACGTAGAGGGCCTGCTCTCCTCGCTGGGAGAAGACAAAACATCCACCATCAACACACGCTGGTTAGTCCACAGACCGCTGTTCTTCATGAAGCACTGTTTAAACTGACACCTACCTGTTCTGTTGCAAAGAGGACCACCTGCTGTTTCTTGATCACGATGACACAGCTCCACCTGCAGGAAGGGAAAGACGATGTCATCGTTACGCGAGTTGTTTTTGTTTGCGGCGCGCGTCGATTGCGAAGCTGAACGATGATTGGCTGTTTGCCTGTCACTGGTCGCTCGCTCCATTATCCTCGAGGAATGGGATAGGCTGTTACAGCAATTACAGGGACATCCCCCCTGAGGCAAGTAGGGTGGAGTGTCTTGACCAAAGACACAACGTCATGTTGACACAGCCGGGGTTCGAATCGGGTACCTTCTGATCACTAGCCCTCCACTCCATTCCACTCCATCTCCCTGTTCCCTTATTTCTGTACATTAAGTATTTATCGAGGAACGTATCATATCTGACCTTATGACCTCATCCTCTGTAAGGACCTCCTCGATAGCCTGTTGAGGGGCAGAGAGGAGGGCATTGAGGAGCCTGACTCCCCCCCGCCGGAACAGGACCACAGGCTCCCCCTCTGAGCCAGCATGGATCCTCCATACATCCGCAGTTACCTGAAGAATGTGCCGGAAAAAGGAGAGAACGTCAACATGGCTGGCAGAAAAAAAAACTGAGAATTGGTCAAATGACACTGGAGAGTTGAGGTTGATTTAGTGATAAATGAGAGTCGTTTGAGGGATGTAACATGGGTGAGATTTGTGTTTGAACAATACTTACAGTTGCTTTGAATGCTTTGTCTAGGTGTATGTCGTCATCTTTCCAAACTCTGATAACCTAAATCGAAAAGATAGACCAACGTTAAAGTTTGTAAAAGCTTGAAAACATTTTTTTTAGATAATCATAAGTAGTTCCTCTGCCAGTGTGCCTTACTTTGTGGTCTGATACTCCAACATACTCCTTGTTTTGTGTGTTGTAGACCGCAGGGCAGGTTAAACTCTGTCCCTGTTTGACCGTCCAGCTGCCCAGCGGCTTCTGATCGGAAACCTGTCACAGGAAGATGGGTTATCTTCTGAGAAAGACCACTTCGCATAACGGTCACTGTCGGTTCGCTTTAAAAATGGACGATTATCTTTAAATATTACATCGGCTAATCCAGGGGTGGGTCGCTCCCTAGGTTCTTGGATTTTCATAAGAAGGGCAGTTATGGCCGCCACCTACCTACTACTACTAGTATGCAATCATTCTGTTAACTTGTGAAGATGCACTGAGCTGATGATTTAAGAGCAAAGACTGATGCCTTCATACATGCTGTATCAGGGAGTCTGGTGGCTCAGCGGGTTAAGGCGTTGGCCTCATGAGCAGAAGGTTGTGAATTCGATTCCCGGCTGTGTCTACAGGATGTTGTGTTCTTGGGCAAGGCACTTCACCCTACTGGTCTCAGGGGGGAATGTCCCTGTAATTGCTAGAAGTCGCTCTGGATAAGAGCGTCTGATAAACGAATATTTGTTGATATTGTACGGAACACAGACGCAAACTGCAGGGACACAACATCATGTAGACCCAGCCGGGGTTTGAACCGGGTACCTTCCGATGACCAGCCTCCCCCCCCCCGCCCTAACTGCGCCACATGATTCCCAAGGCTGCATCATGTTATGGGTTCAGCTTTTCTCTCTTCTCAAACTATACCTTGAACAAAGTGACAGTTCTGGTCGAGTCGGTGATCACAACATGGTCGCTGTCTCCGTCCAGCTCGATCCCCTGGACCCCAGAAGCACCTTGATCATTTTGATCATGTACAAGTCCGCACAACGTGAAGCCCTCATACAGCGTAGCCATGCTGGATAGACAGACCGGAAATCACGGATCTCGCGAGAGTGACGGAGGGGCCTCCCATCAAGTCAAACAGAATTCGGGTCAAACCTTTGTTAGAGCGCCCCGATGTGGCCAGAGGGAAAATGTCATCTCAACGTGGCGCAGTTGGTGCAGGGGTCCCTAACCCTGGTCCTCAGGGTCCCACTGTCCTGCGTGTTTTAGATGTTTCCTCCTTCCCACACACCTGATTCAAATTAATAGTCATTACAAGGCTTCTGCTGAGCTTCATAATGACCTACTAGAATCAGGTTTGTTGGAGAAGGGAAACATCTAAAGCAAGGGAGGCCAACACTGGTCCCCGAGAGCCACAGTCCTGAATGTTTCCCTGCTCCAGCACACCTGATCCTAATGACCGGCTTGTTATCAAGCTCTGTGGAAGCCTCATAATTAGAATCGTGTGCTGAAGCAGGGAAACATCTAAAACCTTCAGGACTGTGGCTCTCGAGGACCAGGATTGGTAAATGTACTTGCTGTAAGTCACTCTCAGTGTTGTACTGTACCCTGCTGCTGTTGTAGACTGCAATTTCTCCTCTGGGAGTCAAATAAAGGATTTTCTTATCTTATCTAAATGACTGAATGTAACAAATGTGTATGACCATGATTCATTTGCATCAAAGCATATGGCTCTGATTTTCAAGTTTGTAATGTCATGTTTCATCCTGCTACTTCCTGCGAACACAAATACACCCGGACACTTATTTTGTAGAGTGGCAAGTCAACTTTATTTACTACAAGATTTAAGAAAAGAAGGGAAAATAGCACAACCAAGAACTGAATGACTGTCAGGAAAGCCATGAACTCATGAATGTAGCAAGTGGAGGAACCCAGAGAGACTTTCCACAGCCGCTGAGGAGGGCACTTAAGGGAGGGGACAGCCAGGAGGCAAACCGCACTAAACAGGGGACAGCTACAGCTTGGTCCTTTATCAAATAAAAATAAAATAAAACAACAGAGAAACAATTGTAAAATTACACCAACCACAAAATCAAAACTACAGCAGTACTGGAAAATTACAACAGAAAACTCAACCGGTGATTCAAGATGTCAAAAGTGATAATAATATTATTGATGTTATTGGTAGATTAGGTTGGACCTGTAGAACCACCTAAAGCAACTGGGTCAAAAGTGCACAGTTACTATGAGGAGCTTGCAAAATAATATACGTTTTAATCAAAAGGGCTAACTCTGATATCACAATGTTATTTGCAATGGCAGATTAAAAGAATATAAACGTTTTCAATTTATTCCAACATAGGTCTAATATCTCACCTCTGTCTGTTTGCACTCAAGAAGAAAAAAACACTATTGTATATATCATGAACCTGTGACAATTATTATTTGCAGCTAATGCCAACCAAAGATTACAGTATTTAATACCAACAACAAAAAAACTCCATAACCTTTGCAAATGAACAGAATGTAATCCTAGTCAATAGGTGTTACTTTTAAGTCATCCCTGGGTTTCTGTATTCCTGAAAATAGAGACTGTCGTCACCAATTAGGATGATTCTAAAATGTGACTTACAGGATAAAGGGGATAAAAGCTAAAGTTGTTCCGTGGAAATGACTCCATGAAGGAGAGTCCTGTGTACAGAACAACACGAACGTTGCAGAGGAACTTTGGTCCAACTAAAACACAACAAGAATTTCAATGAACTAGACAGCTGCTGATATGGTCGTAATATGGTTCACATCCCATGAATGAAGAATAGGGGAAACATAAAAAAAAATACAAATAATAATAGAATTAGAAAATGACGGTAGAGAAATGAACGTCCTGTAAATTTAGAACAAATGGCATTTATTTTCTTCTTTTCCTTTTTTCAAAGTATGCTCAGAGGTTTTGGTATGTGGACGATACGATACACTTTTGGCATGCAGAGAGGCACTAAGTGGAGTCGTATAAACTGTCCTATCCGGGGGCATGCTCAGATTCATTCCAAACTCTGTGTTTGTTTGCAGTATATAGTGCTTAACTAACAGAGCCTACAACGTAGCATTCATCTTCTCCACATCCAGTCAATTATATACATACATACTATACATCATTATGTATATATGCTCGTCGAAACATTTCATGCGGAAATACGAAACTCCCATTATCTCTTGTGACTATAAAATGGAGGGGAAAAAAATAGTATCTTAATAAGGGCATTCCATTTGAGAGAGCATGACCTCTCCTGTATAGAGCGATCTTTCTCTGTAGCATAGAAGCATGCTTAGTCTGTTTGGCTGTTAACTATGCCAGGAAGGTCGCTGTTATTTTACACACAGTTATTTTACACGTAGTAGCCAGAAGTTGCGGTAATTGTTGTTTAAAGGTGCGTTTCCTAAGGTGAACACACACGTTGTTCAGACAGGTTTCAGAAGCCGCTGGCTAGTTGGAGAGTGAATGGTCAGGATCGTACTGTTCTGTGATGTACCAACGCTAGCCTGTCATAGCACAGGCATTCCAGAAACATGATAGAAAGCTAACCAAGCACACAGCATGGCCAGTTCAATACTCCTTATAAGCATGAATATGTTCCTCATACATGGAACATTAATTTGACTGCCCGTCTCCCCTCACAAATCCAGAGCCTTGTTGATCAGAAGAATTAACAAAGACGCCTATCAGTCATACAACTGAATGATCTGATACATTCCACAGTCCATCGCAATGTTTTTCAAACATTAAGATATCTGCTTCGTAACGAAATTGCAACAACAATTGCAATGAAGTCATTTCAACAGCCTTTTCACAGCAAATCAGCATCGGCCATTAATATATTCACCCGGTAATGTATTCTGTGGAGAATGTAACTCTGTAAACGCGTGCGAACGACTAAATGTGTAAACGTTCCGAAAGGTCAAGTTCAGTCAGACAGTTTAATATCTGCAGACTGCGATTTTATAAGAAACCATGGCCATAGAGCGTTGAGCAGGGAGAGAAAGGTAACAGTTAAGGACCCCCGTCTGACCAAAGTGGGGCCAGAGGGAAAGACTGGAATACCTGAGCTGGTCTCTCTCTGTGATTGTACTGGTCTTGCATCTGGTTTCACTGGGGGTGTTGAGTGGAGGGAAAGGGAGACGAGCGGAAAAGAGGATAGACTGGACACGAGGACGTCCATTAAAACAAATATGCTTGAGCGTTTGTGGTGTTGTGGCAGTAGTCGTTGCGGTTTGTAACGGCCAATATCACTGTGCCATTAAGGTTTTAGCATGTCTGAAGGATTGGGTCGTTCATTTTATTTCAGTTGGAAAAGAAAGCACCGCACATTGATATTTTGTGGGCTGCCAAGTAAAAAAAAAACAGTCACCCGTTCACTTAAGTGTGCAAAACTTCAGAGAATCAAAGGTGTCAGGTATCTTGAATTCTGTTGCCAAGGCAACCGCTTTTTAGCTAACACAAAGCTAATCAGCTATCCATTGAGTTGAAAAATAAATGTTCAGTTGGACATTTTGTCAGCATCATAACACAGACAAACAAATCTATCGTTCAGAAATAATGACTCGAACTAAGGACAAGGTGAAATTGTGTGGGTGCATGATCACTCATGACACTGGATGAGTTAACAGTAGATCTGACATCGTATTGGCTACAAACTCAGGAACAGGAAGTCCACCACACGGGGGGGAGGGGGGGGGAGCTGAGCCCACAGCTGCCTGCTCATCGAGGAGGAAGTTGGTGGAGACTGGAGACTTCTGGAATCAACGTTAAAACTGTGGAGGTATGTGAAAGTAGGGCTGAATTCTGGCGTATCGTTTGCTTGCAGCATTGAGCACTAGGGTGTGTGTGGAGGCTATAGGCAAGTTTTTTGGGGTCTTCTAAGACAATCGGGGTAAGGGAGGAGGCAAGGAGGTTTAGGGGAAGTCAAGGGGCCAACTAAACAACAAAAACCCCAGACCCCAGTGCCTCCCTATTCCCCTGCTAACTCTGGAAGGTCTGAGTCAGAGGGGAGTGAGGGGAAGTGGTTCGGAAGAGCGCCGGGCACAGAGCCCTGAGGGACGCCTCGCTGGGCTGCTGGATCCGGCAGGGTGAGGGTCTCGGGGGCGGATTTCTTGCGGGGCCGGTCCTTGGAAACAGACAGAAATTCGGGGGCGTCAGTGCAGAGGGGGGTGGAGGGGGCGCTGGCAGGGCCGGTGAGGGCGCAGGAGGAGAGGGGCGTCTCGCTGATGGAGATGGACGGGGGGAACATCCCAATCTTCTCGTTGGTGGCCTCCTGGATGGCGCGCTCAAATTCTCTTACCTCGTCCATCGTCATGTCTGGGTATAGAGATGGAGAAGCACAGGAGTTAACAGAGGCTCGGTGTAAGAGTGCTTTCACTACAGATAGTCTAGAGCAGGGGTGTCCAATCCTGCTCCTCAAGGGCCGCTGTCCTGACAGTTCTAGATGTTTCCCTGCTCCAGCACACCTGATTCTAATGAATGGGTCGTTATCAAGCTCTGTGGAAGCCTACCAATTATCATTCATTAGAGTCAGGTGTGCTGGAGCAGGGAAACTGTCAGGACAGGAGCTCTCGAGGACCAGGATGGGGAAACCCCTCGTTTAGAGGGTCATATGGCCCCATAAAAATGAGACAAGAAAACTTTTTGGGCAGCACCATCTTTGAGGATTGAGTGTAATTTCAAACTGTCAGTTACAAACCGTGCATTGATGTTCTGATGGCTGAATGACAGATTGAGGTGTGGAGAGAGGGAGGTCGGGCTCGCATTTCAGTAAACACACATTTCAAACTGAGCTGGGAAACTGAGAAATGGCAAAGAGAAATGGTTCCGGAAACACATACGCTTGCT